>CADWAF010001014.1:0-18280 GCA_902984215.1 Willaertia magna
AATTAAAAAGAATAATAATTTTAATATACATTTCTATGGCGACTGGATCCCCCACCGCTCTTAGTTGTTTGACCTCCACTTCTTTGAGATTTCATTGTTGCACTATACCCATATTCTTCATCTTCCACATTAAATGCACTACCACCATATTTATGATCTAAACCAACCAATTCATCTTCTGCAGGCACTCTTAATCCAATTGTTAAATCAATAAAATAAAACATTATTACTGAGCTAAATGCAACCCAAAGTCCAATAATTACAATACCAAAAATATTAACAGCAACCATTTCCCAATTACCACTATAAAATAAACCATAAACAGATAAATCTGAATCAAGAGAATATAATTTAATAATTTGTTCTTTTGTTGCAAATAATCCACCAAGAAATACACCCTTAATTTAATATTCAATCAATTATTATCATTATTAAGGAAATAAAGTTAACTTACCCATGCTCCACAAAATGCATGTATTGGAACAGCAACACATGGATCGTCTACATAACAACTTTCCAATACAAAAACACCAAAGAAATAAACTAAGGCACTTGTAGCTCCAACAATGACACTAGCCCAAGGTTGAACAAAAGCACAAATTGGAGTGATACCAACACAAGCTGCCAAACATCCATTAAGTGATTCTGTCAAATCATATTGACCAGATTTTAAACAACTCCAAAACATAGACATAATTGCACCTGAGGCAGCTGCTATTGTTGTATTAGTTGAGGCATAGCTAGATATTAAAGAAAGTCCATTAGATAAAGCAGTTGTTGAACCAGCGTTGAACCCATACCAACCAAACCATAAAATTAAACCTCCTAACAAAACCAATGTCTTATTGTGACCATCAATTGGAATTGCCTTTCCATTTACAAATCTACCAATTCTTGGACCAACCATAATGGCTCTTTTTAAACAAACAACAAAAATTATATTAAATTAATAAAAACGTGTTACTTACCCAACTAATCCACAAATACCACCAACATAATGTACAACTACACCACCAGCAAAATCTACTACTCCAACAGTACCAACTCTAAACATTTCTTTATTAAATGGAGATAACCAACCAGTAGTTGACCACATCCAATGAGCAACTGTTTAAAAGATGTCATTAATTTTTGTTAACTACTCGCGTTTTGTTTAAAATGTATTAATACGTACCAGGTGCATATACAAAAGATGTCATTAAAAAACTACACATGAAAAAAGCTAATAAATTTTTGTTAACAACAAGGGTTTTGTTTAAAATGTATTAATACGTACCAGATAAATTTGTTCTTTCTGCAACGGCTCCACTCACAACTTTACAAAAAAACATTCGACGTTAAAAAAATGTTACAATTAATTACTTACTGGTAGATGCAACAGCTGCGAAAGACCATTGAAAGAAAAATACATGAAGTGATTCATCTCCTAATAAAAAGAAACTTCCATTGCCATAGAATCCATTCCTAGTTTCTGTCTTTGTGTCACCAAATGCAAGTCCTTAATAAAAACGATAATTTTTAATGAAAACAATAAAATCTCTTTTACTTACCATATCCTATACAGTAAAAAGACATCGTCGAGATAGCAACACTCATAACAGTTTTAAGTAAAATATTAGCAACGTTTTTGGACCTAACACTTCCAGCCTACAATTGGTAATAATTAAAAAGTTCACAACAAAAAATTCAGTTGGTAATAAAATAATTCATATGGGTTAGTGACATAACAATAATAAATATTTACCTCTAAAAAAGCAAATCCTGCTTGCATAACTGTTAGAAAAGACAAAAGGATTTTGTTGTGAGACACTTAATAAACCAGAGATAAACTTACACATAACTAGAGCGCCATTAATTAAAGTCCATCCAGTGTCTAATTCACTTCCCGAAACACCTTCTATTACTTTTTGTGCTTGAGTTATAGATGAATGAAAAGAAAGTACACAAATTAGAAAAATTAGCGAGTTGGTTGGAAACATTTTTTTGAACTTTTGATAGGCTGTTGACATTCAATGTCACAAGTGAAAAAGGAAAAAACGCGCAAATTAAGTTTACGATGTTCAACACTTTTAAAAAATAGACTATCATTAAAAATTATAAAGAATAAAATTACTATTGAGATATAAAATTATTTAAAATTTAATCTTGTCATTAACAATTAAAAGAAAATATAAACAACATCATAGGCTATTGTCCAAAATAAAATATAAGTTAGTAAGCCTTGCATAAAACCTCCTAACCAAACATTTGACCAACTTTGAAAAACATTTTGTACTGAAAATGGTTTCGGAAGGCCAATAGCAATAATTATAGAAGAAAATAAACTTGCAATAATATAAAAAAGAAATCCCGAAAATCCTGTAAATCCAAAAACTCCAGCAACAATACCAAAAACTAGTGATATAAAGATTTTACATTTATAAACTATATTATCATTATGTGCTAATTTATCTAAAGCTATTTCTTCACTTCCCGATGGTACAGTGGTTGTTGTAGGGTCTGCTTGCATTTTTTAATCCTAAAATTTTACAATAAAACATCACACAAAGCATCTCCTAAAGAAATAAAGGTTGATATAGTTTAGAAATCAAAGAAGATAAAAACGTTAAGAAGAAAATTAAAGAAGATTGGGAACACACACTACCTTGCAATACCAAGGAAAAATAGTAGTCCATTCAATTTTATTTTTGGCCCAATGGTATTCACGTAATGAAAATCAATGTCAGCTGCCATTGAAATTAGGGTGTGAATCCGCAAGGCCTTGACCTTTTGCATTAAGTTTGGTTTTGTTAAAAGGCAAATTATAGAAAAGACTGCGCACCAAAAAACCATTTCCAAAGAAAAAACATCACAATGACATCTATGACTGGTCTAAAAATACTGACAATAACCGTCTCTGATCCACAGAAAGAAGGTAAGTAATTATTTCATAGAATTTCATTAATTGCTTTGACAATTATCTTATAGGGAATGGATTCTATGCAAAGACAACTTATGCAGTTAAATTAATTGCAAACAAAGTAAGTAGAACTACTAGATGACATTTTTCATCTTATCATCTTTTTAAATACTCCGGTGCTACTACAACGATATCTAATAGATGGATCTTAGTGGTTGTGAAGTACATTATCTTTCAAGAAGAAGATATCAAGAATTCTCCAGTCTGTATAAAGATATCAAAAAGACAATTCCATTAAAATCGGAATTTCCACCAAAGAGAGTGATGAATAGTAAGTAATAATTGTTTCAATAACTTTGTTATTAACAAGAATGTTATAATTAATAGAATTTGAAGAAAAGACAATTGTAGAAAGAGTGAATAGTTTTCAATCCATTTTGAATGAAATTCTAACTTATCCAACAATTATTAATAATACTTCTTTTAAAGCCTTCCTTGGTGTACCATCAACTATAGAACTATATTATTCCAGTAATAGTATTATCACTATACCTAATTATCATCCTTCAGCAAGTGTAATCATTCAATATAGTCCTATTAAAGAAATTATAGAAAATACTAATAATGTAAACCAAGACTCATTAACTACTTCTCCATCCTTTACCACTTCCTTTCAATCACTTTCACTTCCTTCATCAATGATTCAATATAAATTTTCAACCATTTTTAAAAATGTAGAAATCTCGGCTTTATTTACAAAGTTTTTGAAATCGGAGCATAATTTGGAACCTTATGAATTTTTACAATATTTATATCAAATTAAGCATTTAAAAAAGATTTTAACGGTAGAAATGGTGGATAAGGAAATTATTGACACTTTTATAAAGAGTGGTTCATTAAAGGAAATTAATTTAAATTATCAAGATAAATGTAAGGTTTTGAGTCAATGGGCTAATTTAAAAGAAGAATGTAAAAATAATAATATTTTAGAATGGGATGGTCAATTGGAGTTGGTTTTTAATGATGTAAATACAATTGTTAAATTACAACTTAAGAATGATTCATTTTCAAGGTTTGTGTACAAGTGGCAACCTTTTAAAGAGTTTCTTGGAAGTAAGAATGATGAATTTTTATATTCTATCATTAAGAAATCAAGTAAAAGTGGTTTTACTTTATAATTTACACTTTGTAAATATTTAATACTCGAAATATATGCTTTTTGTGAGCTTTGTATTATAAGATTTTTTTATTAACAAACATTAATAAAATAGACAAGAAGAAGTAAGATGAATTAATTAGTAATAGTAATTTAATTTATTTTGATTGCAGTCTACTTGATCCATTAAATGCCTTATTGATGGTAAACTTTCTCTTTGCCTATTTACATTATTATTAATATTATTATTGGAATATGGTACAGGGTTGGATTGGTGATGTATATGTGGCTGTTGCATAATTGGATAATTATAGTTAGTGGAGTTTGGATAATGACGCTCACTATAAGAAATAGGTGCTACAACTTGACGTATTGTGTTATTATTCAGAGAATTGATTGCATGATTACTGCTGCCTGAGGAAGTTGAGTGATAATCGATCACTGACGAGTGAGGTGGAGAATTTGCTCTCCTTTGTTGAATTGTTGTATTCAATACAACATGTTGTACAGCATTTGGCTTGTACTGTGGCACATTGTTATATGCTACCTTGTTATTACATGTTGGTGATATTAACTCTTTTATAATATTAGAGAAAACACCACCCACATTGTCAGATGTACTTGTAAACTGGTGATTGCTGCTATTACCAACCACAGCTGCTAATTGTTGTTGATCACTATACATGGAATACCTATTGTTAATATTATGGCCTTCATAATGCACACCATTACCATGGTACGCCTCTACTCGTTGAGGTAAGTTTTGATGCATGGCATTCATGGAAATGGAATTCTTAGCAACCATTGTATTACTATAGCACACCACAGGAGAATTAATTACCTTCAGATTCTCCTCTTTTTCTTCTTCTTCCACTTCAACAATAGAAACTTCCTCTTCTCCTTCCCTTTCAGCAACAACTATATTATTATTCATTGGAGAAGGCATAAACCTTGGAGTGGCATTCTCTCTAAAGCTAGGGTTAAACATGTATATTTTAATTTCCTTTGTAGTTGCCTTTAAGCTGTTCATTTTCTTTTTCTTCATTATCCCCTTTGCTGCTTTACCGTTATTGCTATTGGCATGCTTATTAGTTGTAGTATTATTGTTAGGGCTAGCATCAGTTGTGTTTGCTAAAGTATTATTCTTACTTCTTTCATTGTTGTTGCTTGAACTAGTATTTTGATGTGGCTGACTATTACTGTCTAAATCATCACTTGCATTCTCTTCACTGTTAGGAGACCACTTTCTTGGTCTTCCTCTCTTTCTTAATGGTGTATTGCAACATAAGTGTCCAATACCTCTTTGAATGCTATTTCATGTACATGTTACTTAGAAATATTAAATGGATAACAAAATTACTTACCATCGAGAACATGGTCTTCCTTTATCGCAACTTTTATGAGCCTGTCTACACGCCATGCAAGCAGTAGGTCTAAATGATGTATTGCTAACATTATTCTCTAAACTATGATCACTAGAACTACATGTAGTATTTGTAGGAGATTCAACAACTTCTGAATGGTTGTGGATGCCAGTTGTCATCATGATAGTGGTACAGTGTATGGGTTACTTGTGTTAAAATGTTTTTTTTGATGTTTTCGTGCTCTTTGCCTTCTAGAGGAAACAATTTTAATGACCAAACTCAAGCTTAATTTGCCTGAGCCCGAGAAAATTTTCTTTTAATTTAGAAATGCTACTCAATTTTCCCACTTCAAGCATCAGGATTTGAAAGTAAAATAAGGGAAAGGATGCAACAAATCTCACACTAAAGGAAAGTTGTGAGAAAATATTTTGCGAAAAAAGACGCATAAGGCCCACTGCTTTCTCATATGGATTTTAATCCCTCCACTAATTTTTATATTCAAAAACCCTCTTACGTTTATTGTTACGTACAATGGTATTTATTTTACAATATTAGGTTTTAAAATCCATAATTTTACTTACTTTTGGAAATGGTGTGATTGTTTTTGGAAAATTACTTCTAATTTTTAAATTATCTGGATTAACTTGGAAAATAAATATTATTTATTTTTGTTGTAAATAATTTTGAACAAGACCAACAATAAATTGAACATTTTGGTCTAAATCCATTACTGTATTATTTACCCTTTCAGTTATAATTTCATGTTTATAACTGTTCAAGGCTTCATCTAAACAAACTTGAAATATTTCACATTCAACATTATCTTTAATTTTTTGTTCAGAATAATTACGTTTTTCCAATCGTTGGAACAGTATATTATTTTCAGTTCTTAAAACGATAACGCAGTCAAACCAACGTTCTGGAAATAATTCACTACTATGATAGTCAACAATAAAACCTTTTTCTAAATTACCTAATTGTTCTTCCATCCAATCTAATAATTTATCTTCATCTAAAACATAAGTATTTCTTTCTTCATCAAATTCTTCTACAAATTGTTCTTGTTTTGCAATTTCGGAAACATTTAAATAAATAAATTCAATATTTAATGTTTCTTGTAATGTTTTAACAACTGCTTCACCAATTGTTGTCTTTCCAGTTCCCGGTGTTCCTGTCAATAAGATGTTTGGATATCTTCTAACTGCAGCGCTTGTTTCTTGTTGTTGAAGCATTTTTTGTAAATATTTCAAAAAATAGTTGAACTCATTCCCGAAAGTGAAAGCCTAACAAGTGGTCCTTTAGGAAATGGTCATCATCTCTATGTTGTTATTGTTGCTAGTGTATGTCAACAAGAACAGTACTTAGCTTAAACTATAAAGAGTTGATAAAAAACAAAGAATTATACACCTTCAATTAAAATTATTATTAAAAAATGCAAAAACAAGTAAAGAAGGAAGTGGTTGAAGATGATGGGGGGAAGAAAGATATAACAACAAATCAATTATTGCCACCAAAAGTAAAACAAGAAATTAAAGAAGAAGAAATGAATGATAATAACACAAACCAAGATGAGACTGGAATAAAAAAGAGAAAACGAAAAAATATAAATTTAAAATCAAAACAAGATGATAATAGACAAAATTTTGAAATTGACAATAACAATGAAAATAATCCCGAAATGGATAATCAACAAGATCAACAACAATCAGGAGAAGAAGTTAAACTCTTTGAAGAGCCATTAGTTTCCAATGGATTATTGGCAACTATACAATTTGCAAGTATGAAAGGCTTTTTAGAAGAAAGAAGAGCAGGTAGAAGTAAAGATAAATCACATAAAGAAGAGAAATTAAAAAGTAATATATTTCAATATGATGAAGAAGATATTGATTTTGTAATTAGACATACAGATGAATTTGGTAGAGAATTAACACCAAAAGAAGCATATAGACAATTTTCACATTCTTATCATGGAAATAAACCAAAAAGAAAGAAAAGAGCAAAAGAGAAACTAAAAGTTGATATGGAAAAGAAATTACTTTCTGGAAAAGAGGATAATACTTCATTAAAGGTTATGGAAGAAATTATGAAAGAAACGAAACAACCTTATGTAGTAATGGATAAAGATACTTTTATTAAAACGACAGAAGTTAGGGCTAGAGTGTTGAAAGAAAATAAACAATCTAAAAAGAAGAGAAAAAAGGATAAGGATGGTACTCGTCATGTTGCCACTAGTTCTTCTACCAATAATAATACAGAGGAAACAACTAAGTAATGTATGTAATATATTAAAAAGTTTTTTTTAACACTTATTATTGTCATCATTCTTTGACCTCATTACAATTCGTAATTTTAACAACAAATTGTGGAAATGTTGCAGATTTACGATTTTTTTAAAAAAAAAAGTGAAAAATATTTTTTATTAAGGCAATAACTGTTGTTTGAAATTAGATGAATCCGCTGAAGAATTATATATTACAAGGAAAGTTTAATATAGATTTAGATGAGGTTGATGCTGTTATGGAATCGGAAGTAAAAACAATAAATTCTAAAGTGAATAAACAAACTTCAGAATTGGAAAGAACTCAAAAACGAACGGCAAGTCAACAATTATTATTTAATGATGGCTTAAATACTCCAAGATTTGAAGAACCTGAAGAAGATAAGGTTTATAGAAAAAAACCTCAGAAATCTACACCACAACAATCAAAAAACATTGATATCTCAGATGAAGAGAAATATTTATCTGGTGTTACTAGTCTTGAGGATATTTTCCGTTCGCCTAGAGTTAATGCTGGGAGGAAAACTACTAGTTCTCCAAATATAAATGATTTTCAATCTTCTCCTATATCATCTACTACTAATGAGAAGATTCGTTCACTTCCGTGGTTGAAAACATTAATTTCTACACTATATGAGTATGCTAATGGTTTATTTGAGAAAAAGAAAGATGATATTTTAAAAGAGAACTATACAGTAGCCTTAATAGTGTACACTATTATGCAAACAAGATTTGGTTTAAAATCTGTGACAGATATGAATTGGTATGATATGATTAAGGCAACAAAAACTTATTGCAAGATAAATTGGGAAGTGTTAATGTTTTACAAATTTTTAAGTGGGGAATATCCATTGAAATCATTTTTCTTATATATAAACTCCAAAAGTGCGTTGCTTGAAAATGGAGAAGATTTAGATGAAGGGCAATGGAAGATATTACAAGAATTGAATCAAAATGAATCTCTTAATTTTAGTACAATTAAAAATTTACAAGAAACACGTTTAAAATCTCAATCACAAAAGGAAGAAATTAAGGACAAACTATCTAATTATGATATTAGTACAAATAATAATAAATGGAAAAGTAAACAAAAAGATGGTTATGATACACCAACTAACACACGAAATTTTCGTGATAATAAAAAAGATGAGGATGAAGATCCACCTAGAATTCAAAGTCGTTATATTAGTTTAACAGATGCCTCAAAGGCATTTGTAGCCTTAGCTGATTTAAATTTAATTAAAACAAAGGATTTCATTGGATTGTATAGACCAGAAGAAATAAGTAATCACTATTCATTATTAGAAAATGAAATAACAGAATTTATCAAAAAGAGATTTAAACGATTTTTATTGAAAGAAACAAAGTAAGTGCTTTTTGACAATTAATTATTAATAATTCATAAAATTAAGTGACGGATTATCTGTACCTCTTTCAGAGTTATTAGGGTATTTTATAAGTGTAAGACGAACAACGGTTAGCAAAATATTAGAGGAATTAAATAACTTTGTAGAGGGAGAAGAAGAATATAACCACATTGTACAAGTTTCTCCAATCTATACCAAGAAATCACCACAAATACAAAATATTAATACATCTGACACTGGATCATTAATTTTAGATAAACTTAATGAATTAGCTAATGATGATATTGTTGATTTTGAATTTACTGAATTTACACCTAGTCCTATTAAAACTTCAACTACTCTGACAAGAAAAGTAAATTTGGAAAAAACAGAAACTAAGTTGACTGACTTTGGTACTAGCAACAATAATACCATTAATAATAACAATAATATTAGCAAGGTGGAGTCAATTGAGAAGGACATTAATACTAATATTTCTACAATCAACAATAACAAAAGTGAAATTTCTCAATTTTGTGATTTAACTTCATATGATTGTATTAAGATTATTTCTCACTATAAAGATGAGCTCAAAAGAGTAGAAGACAAACACGAAGTAATAGAGTTTTTAGATAAATTAAAAGAAGATGTAGAGAAAATTATTACTTCTTTTTCTGGAAAATCTAGTTCTGAAGCCACAATAGTATTTTTACTTTTAGAGGATTTGCTTGAAGAAGTTATCGATTCCCTTAAAAAACTCTTTAAAAACAACGAATATTCCCAACAAGTTTTGGGTTGGATGGATAAGTTGCACAATTTCACCAAAGAGCCCTCAACTCCAACAATCTCCCCAAACAATATGTCAGAAGGACATAAACTCGAAGAATATGTCAAGAATAATGACAATGAAACTGTTGATAAAGAAATAAGTGAGGAAGAAACTGAAAAAATAGAGAGTGACAATACCTCACAATCTCAACTATTAGATGTCAGAGTACCTGAAAGTGTAGTTTCGGAAAATCTTGATACTGAAAATAAGCCTTTGGTTAGTGTAGAAACAACAAAGGAAGAGATTCAAATTACGGTTGATGATTTCAGTGCAAATATTTCTGTTAATTCTGCAGAACCTATGTCCCTAAATACTTCCCTCGACCTAATAGCTAACAGTTCTTTTGAGGATATTACTGGCCTTCAAGAATATTCCCCAAATACACAAAGAAGAATGTTAGAAAACAAGGAAGTCCAAACAGATAAGAATACAGTATTTCCTCTTCCTATTATTACAAAAAGCCCAACATCAATTGAAAAAAGCACATCCCCAATATCAGAATTGGAGGCGAATGTAAGTAATGAAACAGATTACATAGAAATTGAAGTAAGCGATGACGAAGTTGACAATACATTTATTACAGACATAGAATGCAACTGGGATGAAGTATTTAAAGACGAAAGAGCAAAATTTGAACTGTTGCAAATGGTAGAACAAGCCAGAGAAGAGCAAGAATTCAAGTGGAAACTCTTGAGGAAACTTTAAATAACAACAATGCTATAAATAAAAAGAGACAACAGAATTAATTTTAAAAATTAAGATGAGTGAAAGAAAGGAAGATATTGAAAACTTTGTAAATACCTATGAACAACTTATCGGAACGAAAGTACAACCTAAGAAAGAAGAAATTCTAAAGTTTGTTGCATTTCATGAAACTAAAGAAACAGATGATCGAGTACCAAAATATGTTTTCATTACAAGTGGAAGAATGAACGTACCTTTAGAGAAAAATACTGTCCGCTTCATCTCTAACTTTAGTACAGGTAAACGTGGAGCAAATTCTGCAGAAGAATTTCTTAAGCTAGGATATCGTGTTATCTTTATCCATCATGAAAGTGCATTACGTCCATTCCAATTTACTCAAAACCTATCTTTAGATGATTTCGAACTCTCTATCGGAGAAGATGAAGAAGAAAATAAAACAAAGATAAAATTTGAATCATCTAATGAAAGATTAATAGAGATTATTAAACACCACAAAATTATTAAGGAAAAACAATTATTATTAGAAATTACTTATGATACATTATTTGAATACATGTTATTATTAGCCTTCGTATGTAAGGATGTTATGAAAGATTTAGGTAAAAGATCAATGCTTTATGCAGCAGCTGCAGTTTCTGATTTTTATATACCAGCTGAAGAAATGGTAAGTTTATTTACAAAATAATAATTTTACAAAATAATTATAGAGTGAACATAAAATACAATCCAGAAATGTTGAAAATTCCTTTTTAGAGTTAAAATTAAAACAAACACCAAAAATGTTAAAATTAGTGAAAAGTGAATATTGTCCAAATGCTTTTATTGTTACTTTTAAATTAGAAAGTGATCCAAAAATTATTAATGAAAAAGTTCACCAAGCAATTAAGAATGTAAGTTTTGTTATTATTTAATTATTGTAATATATTGTAAACTATTTAAATAGTATCAAATGGATATTGTTTTATCTAATATTTTATCAACTAGAGATGATTGTATTTATATTCATGAAAAGAAGAATTTTAAATTAGAACATACATATGAAAGTGGATTTAAAATTGAAAGACAAGATGAAAAGACAATTGAAGCACAATTAATTCCAATTCTATCTGATAAACATGATGAATATATTTCTAATCATTAAAATTACAATAATAAATTTTCACTCATTAACATTGCCATTTGTTTTAAATATAATAAACAACCAATAATTGTTTTAATATTCTTTTCTTCTTTTAAATCTTGATAAGTAAATAATAAAGATTCTTTCATAAATAATAATTTACATGATCTAATAAAGGAATCTATATTACTTGATTCTTCCCAAATATTTTTACTATGAATTGAAATATTTTGTATTATTATATCATTATAATTTTTAAATAAAATATTAATTAATTGACATAAAATTACACCTGATTTTAAATTTTGATAAAATGTTAAATTATTTTGAAATTTAATTTTTGTAATATTTTCAATCCATTGTTGTAATTCTAATTCACATTGTTTAATATCCATTTCTGATATTTCTTTAATATTATTTGGATTATTATTAATCTCTATATTATTATTATTGACAGTTGTTGATGTAGTTTGATTATTGTCAACTAATGACATTGTTGTTGGTTCAAATAATTTTGCAGTAATAATTTTTTGACGATAACTTCTCGGCGTTTGAAAACTAAAACTTTTTCTTCTTTGAATTTCATGATTTAATTCTAATGCTTTTAAATTTGGAATTGAATATTTATTATTTAAATTATTATTTAAATTGTTATTATGATGAATAAAAGATTGTTGTTTCTTTAATTCATTAGTTTTTTCTTCTTGTTGTTGCGTTCTTAATGTTTTATGTAATTGATGATTCGGTATTAAACTATTATATTGTTCTACTACTTCTACTTGTTCTTCTTCTTCTTCTTCCTTATTATTATTGACACTCTTGTTATTAACATTCTTATTATCCACCTTTTGATTTGTTGACATTTGATTATTATTGACATTTTGAATAATAATTTGATTTAAAATAATTTCCTTTTGTTTCACAATTTGATTTTCTAAATTTTCAACATGTTGTAACAATTGATTTGTAGTTTGATTTAAAATTGTTTTTAATTGTTCATTTTCTTTTTTTAAATTTAAAATTTCATTTTCATAAAAATTTATTAAATTTAAAAATTGTTTTTCAATTTCCGTACAATGAATATTCATATTTTGAAGAATTTTATTATTTTCTTCTAAAGATTTATTATTTTTATTGTTATGTTTATTATTCTGATTGCTGACACTTTCAATAATTAAAGTTTCCATTTTTTTTTTTAATTTTTTTTAAATTGACGGGAAAAAGAGACATTTGAAAAGTTGTTTACAATTTTTTAAATAAGACAAAGTATAAAATAATAATTAATTATTTATTATTATTAAAATATCTGAATTATTATAATTATTTACAATCTTTTCTTTTAAACAATTAAAAAATCTTTTCATTTCTTTAGATTCTTCTCTTTTAATAAAAAAAACACAAAATCCAACACAAAATATATTCCATTCTTTTCCTTTTAATAAATAACTATTATTAACACTGTTATTATCATTTATCAATTGTGGTATCTTTAAAAGATCAATTTCTTTACCAAAATGTGAACCACATTGATAAATGTCACTTGTCTTTTCATTAAGAAAATAGGTAAAGTTGGCACTTGCAGAGATTTTAAATTTATTATTTAATTGATTATTAAACGTATTTAATCTTGTTGGTGTTAAAATATAATGTTGTTCTTGTATTTCTTGTAAAATACCTAATTGATTTAAATCATTTAAACCACAAACATAAATATCTAAATTTTTTGTAATAAAAAAAGAAGTATAATTAGAACAAGTAATTGATTCAATTAAAATATTATTTTTTGTAAAGTAAGGTATTAATTTAGGTGAAGATTGTATCTCAGTTGAAGGTTTTTGTAAACAACCACAAAATGAAGATAAACCAAATGAATAAACCTTATTAAAATTAGTTAAAATCATTGTATGAGATATTCCTCCTTCAATTTGTATAATTCTTTCCTTAAAAGGTAAATCTATAATTTGATTTAATTGAAATTTACTTCCAATTGAATTAATGCCAAGTTGACCATAATGATTCTCACCACAACAAAATAGTTTATTTAAATTTGTTAAAAAGAATGAACGTTTACCAATTGCTTTAATTAATTTAATATTATAATTTTGTAAAAAATTACAAATTATTGGAATATAAATTGAATCTCTAAATGAAAGACCTAATTGACCTTCATCACTACTTCCAGTAACATAAACTTTACCTAATTTAGTTAAAAATAAACAATGTTTTGTACCACAACTAATTTGTATAATTTTATCTTTATGTAATTCAGTTTCAAAAAAATTTAATTTTGTAATTTCTTTTACAATACTTTTTGTTTCACCAATTCCTAACTGTCCAAATTCATTATTTCCACAAACGTAAATGTGATGTTGATTTGTTAAAATTATTGTTGAAACTGATGATCCACTAATAGATTGAATATATTCATTGTTATTTAGAAAGGAAGAGGTATCTAGTAGTGTAAAATCCATTCTATCTACATTATCACCTAATCCTAATTGATAATTGACATTTTTACCTTTGACAAGTGCATGGTTTTGAAAAAACATTTTTTTTGATTTCGTTTATTGTTTTTCATTCTGCTATCATCACATTGTCAATCACTATTGTCATTATGATCCTTATGAAGAAAGAACAAACAGTAAAGTATTAAACAAACATCATCTTCTCGTTTGAAATGACATTGTGTTTATTAATTTAATGAAATTCTATCTTCAATAAAGTAAAAACCATCTTGTTCGAAAGGAGGTTTCATTCTACAAAGTAAAACTTCTTTAACAATTTCTGAACTATCATCTAATACAACATTTGTTGAAAAAGCCTTCGTTTCTAACATTTCTAATTTCATTTCATCTTGTTTACCAAACCATGTTAACTTTTCATATTCATAAACATATTCCGGTAAATTTCTTAAGGCATCTTTACCTCTAACTTGACTTGTCTTTAATAATGTACAATGTAATTGATCATTAACCTTCTTATCTACTTTAATACCCTTTTCCTTTAATTTCAAATGAATAATCTTACTCATCTCCTTAAATATTACAGAAGTAATCTCATTAGGGAAGATTGGTTCTGTATAAACTACTCTTCCTAAACTTCTAGTGGAATCTCTAAAAGTATGTACACCTTGAAGGCTAAAGTAAATAGGTTGATCTTTTAATTGTTGTTTTATCATATTAGATATTTCAACGCCACATTCTTGAAATACTTGTTTCGTTAATTCTAATTCTTCTTTCTCACCACAATTAAGTACAAACAATGTAAGATGCATTCTTGAATTTTCAATTTGATAATCCTCCAACTTAAATACCTTATTTTCATTATTATTATTACTGTAAGAAGAAGATGTAATGGAAGATGCAGACAGTGAAGAAATATTTTGCTTCAAACCTTGTTGTAGATTTTTTGTTAAGCCTTGTTGTTTACTGTTATGATGTTCCAATAAATTCTTTTGCCATTTCATAATATCGGAAAGAATAGTTGGCGCGTTAATTCTTACGGCAAAAAAGTGAGTTGGTCTTGTTGATTGTTCTTCTCCTTCTCTTCCTTCTTGTTTTCTATTGTAATTATTTCCACCTTGTCTGTTATTATTGTAATTATCGTTTCTGTTATTATAAGTTCCTCTACCTCTTCCTCTGCCTCTTCCACCTCTAAAATTATTGTATTCTCATTGAAAATCCTCAAAGATTTGTTTTATTTCCATTACAATACCCAAAAGTATGGGAAATGTATAAAAAAGCAATGGCCAGTTTCTGGACTGTAGAAGAAGTTGATTTACATTATGATATTCAACAATGGACGATGCTTAATAACAATGAACAACATTTTATAAAGAATGTACTGGCTTTCTTTGCTGCGAGTGATGGTATTGTTAATGAAAATATAGCTCAACAATTTATGACAGAATTACAAATCCCTGAAGCAAGATGTTTTTATGGTTTTCAAATTGCAATTGAAAATATTCATAGTGAGATGTATTCCACTTTAATAGAGACATATATTAAGGACAGTAAGGAAAGAAATAGATTATTTAATGCTATTGAAACGGTACCTTCTGTGCAAAAGAAAGCACAATGGGCTTTAAAGTGGATTAATAATGAAAATTTATTTGCTGAAAGGTTATTAGCATTTGCTTGTGTGGAGGGAATATTCTTTTCTGGTTCTTTTTGTTCTATATTTTGGTTAAAGAAGAGAGGGTTGATGCCTGGTTTAACTTTTAGTAATGAATTAATTTCTAGGGATGAAGGATTACACACTGATTTTGCTTGTTTAATTTATTCTATGCTTAAACATACTAAATTACCACAAAGTGTAGTTCATGCATTGATAAGTGAAGCAGTTGACATTGAAAAAGAATTTATTACTGAATCGTTGCCAGTTGATTTAATTGGGATGAATTGTAGATTAATGCAACAATATATTGAGTTTGTTGCAGATAGATTATTAATGACATTAGGTTATGAGAAATTATATTTTGCAGCCAATCCATTTGATTGGATGACAATGATATCTGTGTCTGGTAAAACGAACTTTTTTGAGAAGAGAGTTGGTGAATATGCTAAGGCAAATGTGATGTCAACAAGAAAAGAAAAGATTTTGACTATTGGTGATAACTTTTAAGCAGTCAAATTTGCCTAATTGCACACTTTTTGTAATATTAAATTATAAATAAATTGTAAACATTAAATTTTTGAAACTATTGTTTTTGTTACATCAACAGAAGATTAAACAACACCCCAAGAAAGATAAAGCAATAAGTGCAAGCAATGTGAAAACGATATCGCTGTTGGAAGAAAAAAATGGATAAAAATCTATTGTACGAAAAGTGTGTTTTAGAAATTAAAAGTGTTGTGGAAGAAGAAAATAATTTTATTGCCAACATGGCCAATTGTACTTCACTTTTTTATCACGAATTTATTGAAAATAAATATCCAATCAATTGGTTTGGATTTTACCTTTTAAATAAAGAAAAAACTGAATTGACCTTGGGTCCATTCCACGGTAAATTAGCTTGCACAAGAATTAAAGTCGGAAAAGGTGTTTGTGGAACTTGTGTTGAAAGAAAATCAATAATTGTTGTTCCTGATGTACATAAATTTAAAGGTCACATTGCTTGTGACAGTGCTAGTAATAGTGAGATTTGTGTTCCTCTTTTTAAAGGTGATGAGATAATTGGTTTAATTGATGTTGATTCAACTGAGTTTAATCAATTTAGTGAAGAAATTGATGGAAAATATTTGAGACAAGTGGCAGAAATAATTGCTAATGCAAGTGATTTAAGTAATTTTTAAAAAGATTATAAAGCTAAATAAATTGTTAAAAACAAATTTGTATTTACAATAATTGTAAAGATTACAAAAATTCCTTACAATTGAGTGTTAGGTCTATAATAAGTTTGATCATTTGACTCCATTTCATTAACATGATCATTATTATTAATTGTACCATTAAAACTATTTGGTAAAGTTGCTTCAACAGGTAAATTATTATTAATCACAGCAGTTGTTGTAATTGCCTTATTTTGATTTTCCAATTCAATTAACTTCTTGCCATTTCTTCTAACTTGAACAACTACAGCAATAAATAAGATTGCAGTAACAAAGACAAATACATAGATTGGAACACCAAAAGAAACAGCAAAACCACTATAGTCACTTTCATAATTATAACTTGGATAGGTTTCATATACACTAACTTTAATACTATATTTAATTGATGATGACTTAGTATTTCTTACACCAATATAGTATTTAGTATATGAATAATAATTAATTGTAGCCCTACAAGTACCAGAATAACAATTAATATAACGATCATTAGAATTAATATCTGGGATGCTGCCTTTCTTTGCATAAATAGTGAATGGATATGAACTTGCATAAGCTTTATCAATTTCAATAGAAATATCTAAAGTTTGTCCTTCCCATACTTCAATAAAATAGTATTGATATTCATCAATTGGGTTAGAGGAAGTATAATAATAAACATCAGATTTTAATTGTACAACTACTGGTTTGGTAATAAGTTGTTTTGTAGCAAATAAATCGTTAGAGTTAGGAATATTTTCAAGGGAAAGTAGTTCGGTATTTGTGGTGGTTGCATTGGCATTATTGCTTGTCAGAAGAAAACCAATGATGGCAATTAGAAAGAGAGAAGAACGAATGAGTAGCATGTTGGTTACTTTCATTTTGTTTTTTTTTATTTGATGAAAATTCTTTTTTTCTTTTCTTCGCAATTTCTATTTGAGAGTCTATTTGGATGTCTATCGTGATTCTATTTGGCTGTTGAAAAAGAAAAAGAAATTAGAACCAACAACATTTTTAAAGGCTTAATTTGTTTTGAAACTTTTTGATGTATTTTGGGTTTATAATTCACTTTTGTTTGTACCATAAATTGAAACTGATCCTGGGAATTGTAACTCCACTTTCAACAATTAATTATTAAGATTGCGTCTAAATTGAGTTGTTGCTCACATTATAAAATCTGATCATTAATTTTATCATTAATTTTTTAAATTATCTAAAATTTTAATCGTGTTCACGCTCGAGGCGAGAATGCCTTTCAAATTGTAACAATCGAT
>CADWAF010001016.1:0-15673 GCA_902984215.1 Willaertia magna
AAGTCTAACTCTAAGTTCTTCCATATCTTTTTCTAATTGTTGTTTAATAGTATCCCTTTCTTTTTCAAGGGATGTCCTTATTTCATTTTTTTCTTTTTCTAGTCTCTCCTTAATTTCTTCTCTTTCTTTTTCTAATGTTTCTTTAGTGTCGTCTCTTTCTTTTTCAAGTCTAACTCTAAGTTCTTCCATTTCATTTTCTAGTTGTTGTTTAATAGTATCCCTTTCTTTTTCTAAACTTTCTTTGATGGCATCTTTTTCTTTTTTAAGGTTTTCCCTCACATTATCTCTTTCGGTTTCTAAGCATTGTTTTACGTCCTCTTTTTCTTTTTCTAATTTTACCCTCAACTCTTTCATTTCATTTTCTAACCTTTGTTTAATTTCATTTCTTTCATTTTCTAATTTCATTTTTTGGTCCAATTGTTCTTGTTCATGTTTAACTCTTAATTCCTCTATTTCAGTCTCTAATTTTTGTTTGATGTCTTCTCTTTTTTGCTCAAGGCATGCTATAATTTCACTCTTCTCTTTTTCCAATGTAAGTTTTAATTCTTGCATATCATTTTCTAATTTTAGTTGTAGGGCATCTCTTTCTTTTTCGAGCTTCTCTTTGACTCCATCTCTTTCTATTTCATATTCTTCCTTTAACATATTCCTTTCCTTTTCAAAGAAACATTTTAACTCTTCTTTCTCGTTTTCAAGTGTCTCTTTTAGTTGCTGCATATCATTCTCTAACTTTTTCTTTATACAATCTCTTTCATTTTCAAGCTTTTCCTTACATTCATCTCTTTCTTTTTCTAAATTTAAACGCAAAACTTCTTTTTCATTCTCTAGTTGTTCTCTAACATTGTCTCTTTCTTGTTCTAAGGAAACCCTCAATTCTTCCATTTCGTTTTCAAGCTGTTCTTTAATATTGTCCCTTTCTTGCTCCAAGAAAATACGTAGAGACTCTTTTTCTTGTTCTAATTTTTCCTTAGTGTCATGTAATGTGGTAGATAAAATTTCCTTTTCCGATTCTAGTTTCTCTTTAATGTTATCTCTTTCTTGTTCAAGGATGGATTTTATATCTTCTATTTTCATTTCAAGTTGTTGCTTAGTTTCATCTCTTTCTTTTTCAAGAGAGATTTTCAATTCGCTCATTTCTTTTTTCAAAGAAAGTTGTAATTCTTCCATTTCATTTTCAAGTTTTTCTTTTATATCATCTCTTTCTTTTTCTAAGCATTGTTTTGTATTCTCCTTATCTTGTTCCAAATAAATCCTTAAATCCTCCATTTCAGTTTCTAATTTTTGTTTAATTTCATCTCTTTCCTTTTCTAGTTTCTCTTTTATTTCATCACTTTCTTTTTTTAGTGAGATATTGGAATTTGTAAGAAATTCTATTTTTTCAAAGCTTTTTTTTTCTAATTCTGCCAAGTCTTCTAGCTTTTGAGTTAATAGTATGGTCAAATTCTCTATGGTGTTCTTTTTTTCGCTTAACTCTTCATTCATTTTGTTAAACATGCTCTCTAATTCTCTTTGATTCTGTTGTAGATTTTGTATTTCTTCTCTTAAGTCTCTAATTTCTTCTTCCTTTAATTCTAAAACCTCCATTTGCTTATTTAAATTATCCTTTTGTTGGCCATCCAAAGTAACCATTTCATCTAAATTGTTTTGAATAGTTTGGTACTTTCTTCTAAGTTCTTCCATTACTTTTTCACTTTCTATTAAAAGAGCTTCCTTATTTTCTAAAAGAACTAATTGCTTATTTAACTCTTCTTTTGTACTTTCTAAATCTTGCTTTAGGTCTGATTGTTCTAATTCTTTTTGCTCTATTTGTTCCTTAAGAGACTCAATTGCTAGTACATTTTCTTCATTTTGTCTCATTAAGGTTTGAATTTGCTCGTAAACACTATCTTCGTACTCTTCCATGTCTTCATTGACTTCTTGATTTTCATCTTCGCAATTATCTTGGTTTTCTGCCTCTTCATTGTTATCATCTAACATATCCTCATTTTGGGCTTCTGCCTGATCATCTTCAGGCTCTTCGATAACTTCTTCTACTTGAGTTTCGTTTACTTCATTTCCAAGCTCTTTTTGCTTTTGTTCCACAGTATGATCTTGGGTATTTTCTTGCTCTGTTTCAATGTTACCTTGATTCACTTCCTCTTGATTTTCTTCTAAGACTAATGTTCCCTCTTGAGCGGTATCAATTTCTTCTTGTTCAATAAATGTAGATCCTCCAGTGTTAACAGAAAATGGTTCGTGTTGGTCTAGTTCCTGGCTAAGGTCATTATCTACAGCAGTTAACACGTGTGTTTCTTCCTCAGTCATTATTTAATATCTGTCCTTTTTATTTTTATGTTTTGTTTTGGCGGTAACTAAAATAATCTCAAAAAGAATGAAACGATTGATTTTTTGTTTGCTTTCCGTCTTGTTGATCATAAATTATTCCTTACAAATAGATGAAAATTCTATTCATATGCGAGATATTGAAGTTTTAACCTTAAAAAGAGATCGCTACACAACTGGAAGAAGTGCATCAATACCACAATTAAATTGTTTATACACTCCTGATGGCTACCAAGTTGATGTTGTTCAATGTAAAAATACGGGTTGGGATGGTTTTCAAGTTAATTGGAAATGTGAAGCGGAAATGGATAAAAAGTATAGATTTTCTCATATTAATGTAAATTGTGAAGGATACAGGTACTCTGGAGATCAAGTAGTTTTGAAAGGAAGTTGCGCTTTAGAGTACAGGTTAGAATACACCAACAAAGGTGAAAATGCAAGACAAAATAATAAGCGTAATAGCGACACTAGGAGACAACAACGTCAAACATATCAACATAAAGCTGAAACAGAAAGGGGTGTGGGTTCTTTTGGTTTTGTTTTATTTATGCTTGCTGTCATTGCATTTTGTTGGCTTTGTTGCAGGCCTAGGTTAAATATTCCTACCACCCCACAACAAAACACAACCCCTTACCCAACAAATCCTAATGTTTATCCTAATGCCTTTCCTACTTATCAAGATGGAGCATTTAGTAATGCATCAGCCCCAGAGTGCAATAACATTGGCACTACTGGAGGAAGTGGAATAACTTCAAGAGATATTGGTTCATTTGGGGCTGGATTGGCCACTGGTTTCGCGGCTTCCAAACTTTTTGGAGGTAATAATACCAGTATAGACAGCACCTAGTCCTAGTCATATGTTATCTCTTTCTTGTTCAAGGTTGGATTTTATATCTTCTATTTTCATTTCAAGTTGTTGCTTAGTTTCATCTCTTTCTTTTTCAAGAGAGGTTTTCAATTCGCTCATTTCTTTTTTCAAAGAAAGTTGTAATTCTTCCATTTCATTTTCAAGTTTTTCTTTTATATCATCTCTTTCTTTTTCTAAGCATTTTTTTGTATTCTCTTTATCTTGTTCTAATGAAATCCTTAAATTCTCCATTTCAGTTTCTAATTTTTGTTTAATTTCATCTCTTTCCTTTTCTAGTTTCTCTTTTATTTCATCACTTTCTTTTTTTAGTGAGATATTGGAATTTGTTAGAAATTCTATTTTTACAGAGCTTTCTTTTTCTAACCCTGCCAACTCTTCTAGCTTTTGAGTTAATAGTATGGTCAAATTCTCTATGGTGTTCTTTTTTTCGCTTAACTCTTCATTCATTTTGCTAAGCATGCTCTCTAACCCCCTTTGATTCTGTTGTAGATTTTGTATTTCTTCTCTTAAGTCTCTAATTTCTTCTTCCTTTAATTCTAAAACCTCCATTTGCTTATTTAAATTATCCTTTTGTTGGTTATCCAAAGTAACCATTTCATCTAAATTGTTTTGAATAGTTTGGTACTTTCTTCTAAGTTCTTCCATTACTTTTTCACTTTCTATTAAAAGAGCTTCCTTATTTTCTAAAAGAACTAATTGCTTATTTAACTCTTCTTTTGTACTTTCTAAATCTTGCTTTAGGTCTGATTGTTCTAATTCTTTTTGCTCTATTTGTTCCTTAAGAGACTCAATTGCTAGTACATTTTCTTCATTTTGTCTCATTAAGGTTTGAATTTGCTCGTAAACACTATCTTCATACTCTTCTATGTCCTCATTGACTTCTTGATTTTCATCTTGGCAATTATCTTGATTTTCTGCCTCTTCATTGTTATCATCTAGTATATCCTCATTTTGGGCTTCTGCCTGATCGTCTTCAGGCTCTTCGGTAACTTCTTCTACTTGTGTTTCGTTTACTTCATTTTCATTTCCAAGCTCTTCTTGCTCTTGTTCCACAGTATGATCTTGGGTATTTTCTTGCTCTGTTTCAACGTTACCTTGATTCACTTCCTCTTGATTTTCTTCTAAGGCTAATGTTTCTTCTTGAGTATCAATTTCTTCTTGTTCTATAAATGTAGATCCCTCAGTGTTAACAGAAAATGGTTCGAGTTGGTCTAGTTCTTGGCTAAGGTCATTATCTACAGTAGTTAACACGTGTGTTTCTTCCTCAGTCATTATTTTTATTTTATTGTTTTGTTTTGGCGGTAGCTAAAATTAACTTACAAAAAGAATGAAAAGATTGATTTTTTGTTTACTTTCCATCCTATTGATCATAAATTATTCCTTACAGATAGATGAAAATTCTATCCATATGCAAGACATTGAAGTTTTAACTTTGAAGAGAGATAGTTACACAACCGGAAGAAGAAGCGCATCAATACCGCAATTAAATTGTTTATACACTCCTGATGGCTACCAGGTTGATGTTGTTCAATGTAAAAATACAGGTTGGGATGGGATTCAATTTAACTGGAAATGTGAAGCGGAAATGGATAAAAAGTATAGATTTTCTCATATTAATGTAAATTGTGAAGGATACAGGTACTCTGGAGATCAAGTAGTTTTGAAAGGAAGTTGCGCTTTAGAGTACAGGTTAGAATACACCAACAAAGGTGAAAATGCAAGACAAAATAATAAGCGTAATAGCGACACTAGGAGACAACAACGTCAAACATATCAACATAAAGCAGTAAATACTGAAACAGAAAGGGGTGTGGGTTCTTTTGGTTTTGTTTTATTTATGCTTGCTGTCATTGCATTTTGTTGGCTTTGTTGCAGGCCTAGGTTAAACATCCCTACTACACAACAAAACACAACCCCTTACCCAACAAATCCTAATGTTTATCCTAATGCCTTTCCTACTTATCAAGATGGAGCATTTAGTAATGCATCAGCCCCAGAGTGCAATAACATTGGTACTACTGGAAGAAGTGGAATTACTTCAAGAGATATTGGTTCTTTTGGGGCTGGGGTTGCCACAGGTTTTGTGGCTTCCAAACTTTTTGAGGGTAATAACACCAGTAGACACACCAACTCAGGATCGTACTTCACTGAAGACTACAACAATTACTCGCATTCTTCTTACAATGACGACAATGATAGACATAGTAACTACAGAAACGACGATGATGACGATTCTACGTATAAAGCTACTGGCTATGGAGGTTCTACGTCTAGATAACTTTCCTTTGTAAATTAATAAAATGAAACTCTTCCTGACTTTTCTCTTTTAAGTATTGGTGAAACAGAACGTGGATTTCATTATTTCCCAACGAAGTTTTCGTCTAGGTTTCAATTTATTTAACAAAGTATAATACAATATTACCATTAGCGTGCAACAAAGGATCCCTTGATAACATGTAACATAACTCTTTCTTGACATTCTCCTCTGTCCAACCCATATTTAACAATTTTTATATATTTTGTCACAAAGACTGTATTGTAACAGATAAGAGTAGTTTTAGTGAGCCAGTAAATAATTTTTTTTTTAACAACAAGAATGAAATACTTTTTAAAGACAATGCAAAGGTTGGAAATAAAGATTTGAAGAATTATTTTACAAAAGATTATATTAGGGTTAAAGTCTCTACCATAAAAATCTACCATTTTATGGAGTAAAAACTTGATGAACCCACTAGTGGAGTATTTTTCTTGGTTTTCTCTGTAGCCTCAAATGTCTGTTGATGTTTTCTAATGATTTCCTTTGCCTCATGAATTGAAGGAAGAGCTAACGTTCTAAGATTGGGTTCAGTCTCGCTTTTCTTTGCCAATGATGCCTTATACTTTGCAACTCTCGTTTCTATGGGTTTGTCATCTTTTTGTTTTAAGTTTTCTTTCAACAATTTCTCATTCTTCTCCTTCTCTTTCTCAATTCTTGCTTGAAAGTAAGAATCCAACAAAGTTGTAGAAACTTGACTTTGGAAATATTTGTGTGGATTAGACATTTTGCTGTTGTTTGCAGTAGTTTTTTTCAGGCCAACTTTCCCCAGTTTAAAGATGCTTATAAGGAACCTCAAACGAAAAAAACTGGTTCAGGCAGAGGCCAACCGACACCACGTAGAAAAACATCAAATAAAAATGGACAACAATACGCCTTCACTGGAAGAAACCCAGACAAACGAAGAAATTTCCGAGAACCAAACATTGAAAGAATCTCAAGATCAACAAGAAGAACAAATTACTAGCAATAAACAAGATGATCAACAATTAAATTCACAATCACCACAAACCCGTTCAAGAAAAGGTAGTTATAGACAAAGAAGTGTTAGTGCAGCAAGTGAAAAACAAGAAATAACAACAAATATAAATCAACTAAACAGAACAAAACTTACCCAACTTTCCGATCAAATGTTCCATAATTTTGTAGATTTATTACAAGGTGAAATGGAAGCAGGTTTTAATGAATTAACTTTACTTGAACAAATGAACAAGACTATCAGTAATAAATACGAAGGCTTAAACCAACAATCCGATGAAATACGAATGGATCTTCAAAAAATGAGACAAATGTATGAAAGCTTACAAACCTACTTTCAACAAGTAGATGATATTGATAGAGCTACAATTGAATTAGCAACTATTGTTAATTATTTGGATCAATATACGAAACAATTAGAAATTCAATTAAAACCTTATCTTTAATTGTTTATTAAAATTATTTAAAAAAGAATGTTTTTAAAATTGAAGAACATTGTTTAAAAAATGGGTGTCGGTATTTGTGTTGTAAATAATCCTCATTCAATCAAATGGTGTCCTTTTCAAGAGAATTTATTAGCTGTTGCAACTTCTAATCGTCCAGGTCATAGTCCTATTTCTGGTGTTATTTATCTTTTATCTTTTCAACCAAAGAATGATATTGAAATTGAACACCAAATCCAATTAAATGTTGGTTGTGATAGAATTTTATGGTCTCATCGCAATGAAAACATTTTGTTAAGTTCGTGTGATGATAATGTTCTTAGGTTTTTTGATAGAAAGAATATAGATTGTATGTATAGGGAATGGTTTGATAATCAAAAGATAAGAAGTATGGATTGGGATAGAATTTCATTGGAATGGATTATTACTGGTGGTTCCGATTCATCTATAAAGCTATATCATGAAAATCAAGATAGTAATGAAGCTTTACAGATTTTACATACTAAAAAACATGAATTACAATATACAATACAAGATGAACAAGATATTGCTTCTCCACCAGTTTTTGATGTACAATGGAATACTCATCATCCTTTACAATTCTTAAGTTCCGATAGAGATGGATATATAAGTTTATGGGATTTAAAAAATCATGAAGAACCATGTGTTTCTTCTTTTAAAATTCACAACCAAACCTGCGCTATGAAATTAGATTTAAATATCTATGATGAACACTCATTAGCGTTAGGTACCTTTGATCACAGTTTAATTACTTATGATTTAAGGAATACGAAAATACCCAAAGCTTTTATTCAACAAGCCCATTACTCTTTAATAACGAGTACTAAGTGGAGTCCACATACACAGCATTTGGTTGCAACTAGTTCTACGGATAGAACATTAAGGATATGGGATATGAGAGAATCAAATCATAATAAAGAACAAACGTTAGAGGGTGAAATTGCTTTAGATGAAGAAATTTCAGAAAGTTTTGGAGGGACAGTATCTAGTTTTAAAAGTCAAAAATTAGAAGATTGGGTAAATGATATAGATTGGAATTATCATGAAGTTGGTTTAATGGCTTTATGTTGTAATGATCAATTAGTTAAGGCATACAACATTAAAGAAGATTAATCTTCTTCTACAGTAATTTTTGGACTTGCAGCATTATTATCTCTCAATTTATCTAATTCTTTAACAACATTACGAGCAACTTGAATGAAAGCAGCAGCTCTTTCAGATTGTGGATCAGAAACGACAACTGGACGACCTGAATCGCTAGTTTCACGTATTTGGGTATGGAGAGGTATTTCTCCAATAAAATTAATACCCATTTCCTCTGCAGTTTTCTTTGCACCTTCGTGACCAAAGATATGTTCTTCGTGACCACAGTTTGAACATTTGAAATAGCTCATATTTTCAACTAATCCTAGGATTGGAACATTAAGTTTTCTGAACATGTTGGTTCCACGTCTAACATCAATTAAGGCAATATCTTGAGGAGTACTAACAATAACAGCTCCTGATAGAGTCACACGTTGACAAAGAGTTAATTGAGCATCTCCAGTTCCAGGTGGTAAATCAATTACGAGAATATCTAATTCACCCCATTCAACTTGCCTTAATAATTGTTCTACAGCTGTCATTACCATAGGTCCTCTCCAAATAGCAGGTGCATCCTCTTGAATAAGTAAACCCATGCTCATAGTTTTGACACCATAATTTGACTTTGGAATAAATGATTTGGTTTCTTCATTAATATTTGGTCTACCACTAATATTCATCATTCTATGGATACTTGGGCCATAAATATCGGCATCCATTAATCCAACTGACTTTTGACAAAAACCAGATAGTGCCAATGCTAAATTGGTTGCCACTGTTGACTTACCAACACCTCCTTTCCCACTTGAAACAACAATAATATCTTTGATACCAGGTATTGTCATAGCTGGTTGTTTTTGATGCATTACCTTATTATTGATCGTATGAAAACTTCGGAATTGCGATTTATTACAAATGCTGCTTGATAAAAAGTTAGAGCCAACCAATCTTTTACATTTAAACATTTTTTATTTTATTGTTTCCTTAACCACTGAATGATTTTTGGATTCTGGCACAATACTTTTGAATAACAGTATCATCTGGATATTTGTTCATTAACTCAACTATTGTCTTGTCAAATTGTAATTGTAGTAATATTACTTTGCATTCGTCATAATTACAGAAATTGCCGAGGGAGAATAAGGCAATTTTTCTTGCACTTGTTCCTTCATCGCTTAAAGTTTTAACAAGAGCCTCTATTGCTCCATGTTTTATCAATTCTCTTATTAATTCATTAGAATTTCTAACTAAATTACCTAGTGCTCCAGCTGCATTTGCACGAGTTTTTTCATCTGCGGAATCCGAAAGTAAGGCAATTAGAGGAGGTATACAAGGAGCCAAACTTTTATATAGGTTACTGTTGTGGAAGCTTGCATTACCAATAGCAAAGCAGGCAAATTTTCTTGTATTTTGGTCAGTATCTTTGCAACGTAGTATTAGGTCAGGTATTAAATTATATTGCTCTAAGGCATCATAAAAAAAGTCAGAATGTCTACACATATTACCAATTAAATTACACACTTTGGCTCTAACTTCAGGATCTTTGTGTTTCAGTAATTCTTTCGTGTGGTTATATATTTTAGCTGCATGTATTTGTTTATAATGCTCCTTATTGACTCTTGCAATCTGACTTACAATAGAAAGTGCATCAATAATTATATTGGATGGGTTATTGGTGTCCAACAATTGTTGTATAAATTCAGGCTGTAAGCCTCCAAATTTAATGAATTGCTTTGCAAAGTAGCTTGTACCAAATACCATACTTGAAAGGAAGCTGATGGTCTCAGTATAATTATCCAACGAAACAAAATCTAAAATACTGATACAATGTTTTACAATATCCTCTTTGTGTAGTACTTTTATAAAATCTGCAAAGAACTTTTCATTTTCTTTCTCTTGTTGACTTACTTGTGTGTACAATTGTTGTAAGAAAACAATAGATGAGTGGATGAGCTTGGAGAGGAATGTATTGCCTCCATTTCTTGTTATAGGCCAAGTTGAGAATGATTTAAGGGTCTTCTTTTTCAAAATATAAATCAAGGATTTGATGGCATTTACGTCATTAAGTATATATTTTGTATTGTCAGGATTTGAAATTATTATATCATTTATAAATTTAATGCATGTTTGTAAACCTTCTGGTGAAAGCTCTAAGTCAACTTGCTTTAATCTTTCACATAAAGATCTCCATATATTGGTTTTAATCAATAAATTTGGGCAATTACTAGACAACATGTCGCTTGTTTGGAGCAGTAAGTATACCACGCCATCAAGAAGTCCAATATCAGGAAATCCAAAACCAGAACCCTCAATACGCTTGTATTCATGTTGTTGATACATAGAGAACTAATAAAGTATAAGTAAAAGAAATGAGAAATAAATACTTACATCTTTTTGTAAAAAGTCATTAATCTTAGCTAAACCAGTCGTATTAATAATCTCAGTGCAAACTTTCTTTTTCCAGTCAGGGTTCAGACAAAGCGAACCAAGGGCACTTATTGCGCAACATTTGTGTCTATCGTCTGACGAATTATTAACTGTATCAACACATGCACGTAGTAATGTATCCAGTCCAGAAACAGAAGAAATTAATTTTGGGGAAGCCCTAAAAACTGACGATAGTAATAGGTATAACAACTGTTGTTCGTACATTTCCATAAATTCGGATGTGGACTTAGCCAAAGATACAAGTATTGAAACTGTTTGAGTGTCATTTCCAATAGTTCTAGCAAACTCAGTACAAAATCTTGTTGATTGAAAGAGCAACTTAAGGCAGCACAAACGAATAGAAGTCTTTTGTCCTAAGAATTCATGCATGTTTGATATGCAATTACTTTTAAGCAATGCCTTAGCTATTACAGCACGAACAGAGGTATCTTGCCCACATTCAGTGACATCAGCACTTAAGGAATTCTCGTTGGGATATATTGAAGGGAAAGGGAATATTTCACCATTGATTGGATGAACCATGTCAGATAGTGCCTTGAAGCAATTTGATGCTAGTTTTTGTGTCAACTTTTTCTCTGATTTAAAGAGCTTAAAGTCCACACAAGAACAAACTAATTCGTAGACTGGTGTATCTTTAAGCTTATCAAATACTTGGTAAGTTTGGAATGGTATGTAGCTTGCCCTATTACATATTCCCCTTAGACACTTCATTGTCATAATTTGAATCGCTAGCGTTGTGTCATACCTATAATCTACCAATGCAGGCACAACCGAGAAAAATTCCTCCAATGTTGAGGATACATTTTCTATTCCAAAGGGGCAAGAAAAATTTAATGCTGTCAACGCATCAAGGACAACAGGTTTTGTATCAAACTTGGCCGGTGCAAATTCCTTTAAAAATGACAACAAATTGGAGACGATATTACAATCCATCAGGTTATCTGAATCATCTTCTTTTGCCACTTCTAACGCTTTACATAAAATCTTTAGAGCAGATTGCACAGATTTACTAGATTTTGTTTTAAAGGTTGCCTGATTGACTTTAAGTGTTGAAGATAATTTGTCTAAATATTCTACATTTTTACAAACAGTCACAGCTCCATTTTCTTCCTTAATTGCGTTCTCAATTTCACTCAAATTTACTACAAGGGTTATTAATGAATTATTATTATAAAACTTACTATCTCTTTTTGGTTCGATCTTCTTCTTTACTCTTGTTTGCTGGTTAACTTTAACAGGAGCCCTTGGCTTGGATTTTACTTCCTGTGATTTGTCCTCATCTTTGCTATGACTTGAGGCAATTATTTCCTCAAACATTTCTAATCTTTTTCTTCCATAATTGTCAGCCAACTGCTTTTCTCTTAATTCTCTATTAATTGTAAAGAATTTGTCAAAATATAAATACCTACTTTTCTTCCTTAGTTTCCTTTACGAATGGATGTTCTAATAATTTAGGCCAGTCCAATCTTTGTTTTGGTATTTTGTTCAAAAGACCTCTCAAAAAACTTTTCATTTGAGGGCTTATATGAGGAGGATATTTGACTGGATCTCTTACTATAAATTGAATCAAAGAGAAGAAATTATTAGTAAAGAAAGGAGGTTTTCCTACAACCAATTCATATAAAATAACACCAAGAGACCATAAATCAGCCGTGTGATTATATGGTTGCTCTTGAACTAACTCAGGAGCCATATATAATGGTGTACCCTTAATAGACGTCAAAACCATTGTATTACAAGACATAACTCTAGCAAAACCAAAATCGCAAAGCTTAATAGAACCATCGGATCCTATAAGTATATTTTGAGGCTTCATATCTAATTCATTTGGTTACATGTAAAATAAAATTAGAAATACAAACCTCTGTGTATAATTCTATTTGAATGCAAATAATGTAGAGCTCTCACTAATTGCTTAGCAATTTTTGCAACAACATCTTCCGGTAGTCTTTCATCATCTTCTAAAATTTCAAATAATTCTCCCTTTACATAACTTTTAGTTAAGGTAATAGATATGTTACACTTACCTGTGCAAATTCCATAACAACACAAAATTCATCTTTAGTTTCAAAAGAATCAAGTAATAAAATAATATTTTCATGATTTAATTTTTTCAATATATTAATTTCTTGCCTCAAATTATACAACTCCTTCTCATTCTTTCCCTTTTTAGGAATAAATTTCATTGCAACAATTTGACTGGTATATTTTCTTCTTCCTTTAAATACTCTACCAAAAGAACCTTCTCCTATTAAATCTAAAACATGATAGTCATCTATTGAACTTGTATAAGATTTCCCAGAGTGGTCCGTAGGGTTCGATTGTTTCATTTTTTGTAGTATGAACTTGCGCCAAAAATTTTGTAGTTTATTTTCAAGGCTTCATTTTCCATTGAAAAATAACACATGAAGACAACTATACTATCGGAATGTAAATATAGTAAACCAACCCAATTGGCAAATTGTTTCTTCTTCTTGCATCTAGCAACTTAGTTAAACAATCGCTTCAACTTTCAAGTTGAGAGTCTAGGAAAGAACGTTATGCATTTTCAAACAAACCAATTTTTTTAAAAATTGAAAAATAAAAAATGAAAAGAAATAACGAAGGACATGTTGTTGAAGAGAATAGCAATGCAATGAATGTAGATGACAATAACAATAATAATACTGATACCACTACATTAGGTAGTGTAGTTCAACCATTCCCTACATTAACCTATCGGGAAAAGAAAAAACAATTAGGAAAAGATAAACCACAATTCTCTAGATTTCCAGTTAGAGTTCGCGCTCATTGCAATCCTCTAAGTGATGAATTTTTTGATTATCCAATAAAACCTAGTGATGTTAATTGGAAAGAAATGTATCCAAAACTACAAGATAATGAAAAGGTAGAAATCCTTGATGTTGGTTGTGCATATGGTGGATTAATTACTTCTATTGCTCCAATCTTCCCTAATACATATATTTTGGGAGCTGAAATTCGTAAAAAAGTTGCTGACTTTACACAAAGTAGAATTAGTGCACTTAGAGAAGGACGTGCATTAGATGAAACACCACAAGATAAACCTAAAGTTGAAACAAATCATGATTTCCATAACGTTTGGGCAATTCGATCGAATGCAATGAAATATCTTCCAAACTATTTTAAAAAAGGTCAATTAAAAAAGATTTTATTTATGTTTCCTGATCCACATTTTAAGAAGAAGAATCATAGAAGAAGGATTATTAGTCCAACTTTACTTCCAGAATATGCTTATTTATTGGAAGTTGGTGGTATGATTTATACTATTACTGATGTTAAAGAGTTAGGAGATTGGATGGTTCAAAGTTTTATGGATACACTTGTACCAATGGGTGTGTTTGAAAGGGTTTCACAAGAAGATCTTGATAAAGATCCAATTATACCTTTTATTATGAGTTCTAGTGAAGATGGTCAAAGAACTAGTGAACAAAAATTAGGAAAACATTTGGCTGTTTTTAGAAAATTGAAATAAATTTTTGTAAACTTTTTTTTAATACCGTTAAATTTTATTAAAAGGTCAACTGAGATTAATTTTTAAACTTTTATTGAATAATAAAATTAATATCAAACAATCCTTTGGTTTCGTGTAATTTCTGTTGCATTACATTAACCTTTTTCTTGCAGCAATAAACAAGATTAATTTCTCCAGAAGTTTTAATGTGAACTATTGGTAAGTTTGGTTTCAAGCTAACAATTTCTGTTTCACAAACATTTACAGCAAATTTAGCACTGTCATTACTGTACAAAGCATAACAACTACTCATATAACCAGTTCCACATGATAATTTTAATTCACTATTTAAATTAAAATTTTCTAACATTTTAACATTTTCTTTTTGTATTCCATCATTGGTTTTGTAACATTTTCCATTTTGTAAAAGTATAAAACCACTTGTCCAATCAGTGCCGATAGTTAAAGGTTTTTCAATAATATCTGTTAGTATTTGTTCAATTGGTCCACTTTCTGTTGTTTTAAATAATTTTCCACATTCTAATATTTTTTTAATTTCCAACCATTTCAAGAAAATTAAAAAACTTACTTGTCATTATCAGTGTATAATAACCTGAACACGCCAATTCCTTTACAAAATATTCACCATTTAAATTCCATTCAGTTTTCACAAAATAATAATCATCAAATTTCTTTTCCCAATCAGAAACTCCCATAAATACTTTTACATTTCCAAGTTGACCACTAGAATTACTTCCAATACTATAAATAAATCTATCATCCACACAAACTGCTGCATGTCTACCACCAGCAATCACTCTTGTTATTTTATCATTATTTAATAAATGTCCCATTCCTAACTGTAAAAATTCATAATAGGCTTTATCCATACCATTCCCAAAATTAAATTTTCCAGAATACCAAAATCTATTTAATTCATCTTTTACAATTACAAATTGTTCACCACCATCTAAATGTGTAATTTTACAATTTAATTGTGAACTATTATTTTTGTCATTATTATTTAAATTATTATTAAAGTCAAATGGTAGAGGATGACCAAAAATAAAATTTAATGATAAGCTTGAATTATTTCCATAAATGTAATCACCAAATAAATAACATTTTGAGAAATTAGTTGCTAAAACTAAATGTTGAATTCCACAACTAACAAATTCAACATATTCATCTTGTTGTAATGGAATTGGAATAGTTTCTCTTGTAAATTTTATTAAATTTGGCCAAATTTTATCATTATTTTCTACATCAAAACTATTTTGTAAAGAATTCTTTTCTTCTTCTTTTTTATCATCATTACTAATGATGTTTGGTTTTCCAATCATTAATCCACCTTTTGTTGAATTTCCTGCTAAATAAATTTCAAAATCATTTAAAGAATGTGTGTAATTTATTTTTTTTGTGGGAATTAATAGTTTATTATTGAACTGATCTACTATCGGTGACAAGTCGGTGTCAGGGATTGATGAAATCTCTTTTGGGAGGTTTAAAGACATTTTTTGTTGAAAATATCAGATTTTAAAAATTTACAATAATTAGAAGGTTGACAATTACAAATAATTATTTTGTTTAAAAAGTGGAATTGAACATTAATTATTACAAATTTTCAAAAATTAGTACATTGGGAATTCTTTGTCAACTTGTCTCCAAGAGTTAACACCTCCATCTATATTCTTCACATTTTTGTAACCTTTTTCTAACAATAA
>CADWAF010001026.1:0-10309 GCA_902984215.1 Willaertia magna
CATCAAGATTATAAATTAATTGTGATAAAGTTAAAAGTATATTACCAATTAATTGTTGATCAACAGTAGTAGGTATTGGATGTCCATGTAAACAATTTGAAATTGTCCTTGCAGAATATTTAATTGTAGAAAGTTGAGATTGATTTTGTAAAATTTGTAAAATCAATGACATTATTCCAGCATTTAAAATAAAATCTCTAAATTGAATAGAATCAATAGCAATAAATCCTAATATTTTAATAGATTGATCAATTAAATCATTTGATTGTGACGTTTGTAATAATTAAAATTGGAACAATACCAGCATTTACAATATTTTTTACGTAACGTGATTGACCTGTTTCTAAAATATCTGAAATTATCCAAATACTTTTCAATTGTAAATGTGAATAAGTATCTAAAGATAGAAATTTAAGTAATGAATTTAATATTTTATCATTTTGTAAAACTTAATCTTTTTTTCTTTGTGTAATAATTTTCTTAATAACATGACACCGTCCAATTCAAATACATTATTATTTGATTAAATTAAACCAATTATTTGTTGTAAGTTATTGATCTTTTCATTGTTGGAAAGGTTTGGAATGAAATTGTCGGAGCCACTTATCATTGTTTGGGTTTTGTTTTATGGCTCGATCTGTTTTGTTTGGACGTATTACAATTTTAAGGTCAGTTAAATCAGTTAAAAAAACTACAAATATGTCAGTATGAACAGTTTTTTGGTGACTGTTTTGTTTATTTTCAAAAATTAGAATATTTAAAAGTAGGTTATTGTAAAATGAATGAAGAAAATTTAAAATATTTAATAAATTTAAAAACGTTAATTATTAAAAATCAGTCAATTTCAGGAAAATATTTTAATTATTTAAAAAATCTTAAAAAATTAAAATTTATTTCTAATAAAGAATTTAAAGAAGAATATTTAAAAGATTTAATTTATTTAGAAAATTTATCAATTCCATTTACTTCTAAATTTACAGGAAAATATTTAAATAATAATTTAACAAAATTAAATGCCTCAAATACAAAAATAAATGAAAAATATTTATTTAATTTAACAAAATTAAAAAAATTAAATTTATCAGATTGTAAAAGCATTTCAGGCAATTGTTTTAAATATTTAAAATCGCTACAACACCTTTCGGAGGTACTGCAAATGCACCTACTAATACAATGTTTGGAGGAGGAAATGTTAATCCCCAAGCTCAAATTTTCCCTTCATTTAAGCCTGTTGAAGAAAATCATCAACCTACAAATCAAAAATTAAGTTATCAATCATTAACTAAGATGGATCCTTATAAAGATAGATCTTTTGAAGAATGGAGATGGCTTTACACATTAGCCTCACAAGGAAAATTACAAGAAAATCCATTCCAAGCAACTCAACAACAACAACAACAAACTACACCTTTCGGACAAACTGGAACAACAGGTACAACTGGAGGCTTTGGATTTAATCAAACTGGAACAACAGGTACAGGATTTAACACAGGAGGATTTGGAACAACCGGTGGTTTTGGATTTAATCAACAAAAAACAGGAACAACAACTACTCCATCAACTGGTTTCTCATTTGGACAAACTGGAGCTACACAAGCTAAACCACAAACTGGATTTTCATTTGGACAAAGTACTACAGGAGGTACCACGTTAACAACAGGTTTTGCTTTTGGTCAACCAAGTAACACTGCAACACAGCCTTCAACCGGTTTCAACTTTGGTGCTGGAACAACCGGAGGTACTGGTACAACAGGAACAGGTTTTAACTTTGGTGCTGGAACAACTGGAAATACTACTGGAACAACTGGTACAGGATTTAACTTTGGAAATCAACCAACAACTACTAATACTGGCACCACAGGTACAGGATTCAATTTTGGTCAAACTGGAACAACAGGAACATCATTTGGACAACAACCTACAACTCAACCTACTACAGGATTTAACTTTGGTACTGGGACAACTGGTCAAACAGGTACAACAGGAACTGGTTTCAATTTTGGTGGCACAACTGGGGGTACTACTGGAACAACAGGATTTAATTTTGGAACTGGTGGTCAAACAACTGGCTTAAATTTTGGTACACAACCAACAACTGGTGCTACCGGTACAGGTTTTAATTTTGGTACAGGAGGAAATACTGGAGCAACAGGAACAGGATTTAACTTTGGTACCCAACCAACAACTGCAACAACAGGATTTGCTTTTGGTAATACCGGGGGTGCAACTGGAACTGGATTTGGCTTTGGAGGTAATACAGGATTTTCCAGCAATGTTTTAACAAGTCAGCCAACAATTCCTTTAGATCAATTACCAACTGCAGGAACAGATCCTTATGGTATCAATCCATTATTCCAAGGCTTATCTGGAAAGGATGAAAAAACTGTTGAAGAAGAAATATCACCATCTTCAAAGTTATTACAAAGAGCTCCTTCAAAGATAAGACCAAGAACATTTAAAAAGACTGCAAAGACATCTTTAAAAGATAGAATTTCATTGGTTTCTTCAGAGACAGATAACATTAAACCAACTGAAGATTTATTAGATACAGCATTCACACAAAAGAGTGACATTAAAAGTTTAGTTATTACACCAGAGAATGTTTTCGATGAAAATAAGAGATATACAACAGTTCCCACTATTCAAAGAAGACCTTCTCCAATTTCTAACCAAGTCGATAAATCAGAAATTAGTAATTTATCTGGAATAATGAAACCAAAAGCCATGCCTCCAACTAAGGCAATGGGATTCGAAGTTGATACCCAACAACAAATGCTAAAAGCACAATTTTTACCAAAATTAACAAAACAAGGTTATTATACTAAACCTTCTATGAATGAATTAAAGTTAATGAACTCATCCCAATTACAAAAAGTTAGAGATTTTGTTGTTGGAAGAGAAGGATATGGTGAAATTAAATTCTTAGGAGATACAGATGTCAGAGGTTTAGATTTAGATATTATAGTAACAATAGAAGAAAGTTATGTTGAAGTTTACAATGAAAATGATTTTCCAGAAGAAATCAAACCTCCAGTTGGAGTACAACTCAACAAACCATCAATTATTACATTATACAATATTTATCCTAGACAAACAGACTCTAAATCATTAGAGAAATTTGAAAAGAAATTGATGTCAACAAATAAGAAATCCGATAGTACATTTATTCATTACTCTAATGGAGAATGGGTATTTAAAGTAGAACATTATACAAAATATGGTTTAGATGAAGATAGTGATGAAGAAATTGAAGAAATACCTGAACCTATAACTAATCAACCAACATCAACAAAATATGGTATTATGGAAGACGAATCAAGTGAAGGTAAGATTTAATATATAATAATTGTATATAACAATGTAAATATAAAATAATTATTTATCAATTCAACTCTATTCTCTTTTAGATAATGAACCTGAAGTTGAAATTCAAGAAGAATCAGAACAAGAACAAATGGAAGAAGATGAAGAAATTATTGAAGACACCACTAGAAGAGGTTTTCTTCCAAGAATTCTTCAACTTGACCCTAAAAAGATGTACAAAATGAAAGAGACTTTACTTCAAGATGAAGAAGTTGCAGAAGAACAAGTTGAAACAAGAAAAACTAAGAAATCTAGACTCCAAGATTTAACTAAGCCACAAGTTAGTGACTCATTTAGCTTTGTTAGAAAAGATATGAAAGAGAATATTCTATATAGATCAAGAAATGGATTATCAGGATTTGCTATAAACCCCGTCCCTAGTAATATCAAAGGAAATAAAGAAGAAGAAAAGGTAAATGATAATCCACTTTCTTCCCTCAGGAGATCCTTTAGAGTTGGCTTTTTACCAAATGGACAAATTATAACACCACAATTTATTAAGAACGATAGTGCAAGAGTTTCTAATTTATTAATATCTGAAATAGTTAATAAGGAAGATTCCACAGTTGATGAAGAGACGGAAAAAATTCATTTGCCTCAAAAGTATGAATCTAAGCTTCATTTAGTTTTTCACAACTGTGATGCGATTTTAGAAGATTCAAGCAATGTTGTACACTTCCGTTTAAAGAAAAATTGTTTTACTGAATTAATGAAACAATATTTAGATTTAACAAAGGAAAATCAAGAAGAAATTAAAAATAATAGTAAACTAACCTTTAAATATAAAGAAAAGGCTCTATATCGTGAACATTATGAAGAAAGTGTTTGGAAATTGATGCTTATTCTATTTGGAGAAATTGAGACTGACTTTAATATATATGCTATTGACATTGCTAGAAAACGTCAGTTAAGTTTATGGTTAAAAGAATATATTCCAGTTGAAAATATAATTGAAACTGAAAAACCATCTTTGTTAAGAAAAATTTATTTATTATTAACTGCTGGAAGAGTAGCTGAAAGTGCACAACTTGCTTTGGAGAATAAGGATATTAGATTATCATCTATTATTTCACAATCATCTTCTAACTTTGAGATTCAAAAAGATTTACAAAAACAATTGATATTATGGAGACAAAATAAAACAGTTATAGATCCTGAAAGATTAAGAATCTATCAATTATTGGCAGGTGAAGTAGATGATTCTTCTTTAACATGGTTACAATGTTTAGGATTGCACATGTGGTATAAATGTAGACCTGACCAAACAATTAATGAAGTTGTTAGAAGTTATATTGATTACTTTGAAACATTAAGATCAACCAAACCTTATGCATCCCTCTATCCTTCACAAACATTATCTACTGTTTACTTGGATTTAAGATATCATTTAATTAGAATTTATTGTTCAAACAAAGAGAATAATAGTGTTTTTGGACCTATTGATTTACATAACGTTCTAAAGCCTTATACATATTCAGATGATTTATTGGAATGTCAATTATCTTGGCATATTTATGGTATTTTAAGAAAGATTGTTGGTGATTCACAAGTTCTTTCACATATCATTCATACAAATTATGCTCTTCAATTAGAATTAGCTGGATATTGGCAATGGTCAATTTTTGTTTTACAATTTTTAGAATCACAACCAACATATACAGTACATAATGGTAACAATGTTATAATAACTCAACAACTAAAACACGTTTATAAGATGAATAGAGAAAATTCAATTAGAGAAGTATTATTTAAAAATTTCCAAATTGAAAATGAAGAGTTTGTAAGAAATACTCTTGCGATTAATGAGAAGTGGATTAATGAAGCAAAGGCAATACATGCAAGATATCATTTAAATTATCCAGAGTTATTTAAATCATTATGTTTAGCTGAAAAATTCAATGATGCTCATGATGTATTTTTAGAACATTTAGCCCCATTATGTATTTTAAAGAATAATTTATTGGAATTAACTTATTTATTACAAAAATTAGATGATGAAAAGATTACGAAATGGAGAGAGGGAGGAGCAATTTATAAAACTTATTTAAATATTAGATCTCATTATGAAGAATTACAACAATTTATTAAGAATGAAGGTCATAAACTAGTATCTGAAAATGATTCTGTAGAAAACTCAGAAACAATTTCAACAGCATATTCTGGATTTTTAAACTTTGACATGGTTGTTACAAGATTTTTAAGTAATGAAATTCGTCATTTACGTAATGAAAATTCAATGATTCATAGAGTAGCAATATCAGAAATGTCTACAGCCTCAACTAACATGTTAATGAAAGTTAAATCATTTATTGATTACTTTAAAACAAATAATTCTGAACTCCACGAAAATACAATGATGGAATCTGGAAGTATGAACGTAGTTGATGCAATTAGTGGCATTAGACAAGATATTTATTTATCAAATAGAATTGACTTGTTGCAGAATTTAATTGTTGGTGGTTTGTTACAATAAATGTACATACTTTTTCTTACATATTCACTGTTCTTCTCTCACTCAATGGCTTTTCCATGATTGGTTGTCTTGATCTATTATCATTAATTGCCCAAGCATTAGTTGACAATACTTGTTGTCTTCTTGCTTCTAATTGTTTTTGGAATTGGTTGTGATAATATTGTCGTTGTTGGAAATAAATAAATGGAAACCAAAAAAGTAAACCTCCAAACACACCTAGAAATCCAACCTTAAAGTCTCCACGTTTCATAGTTTCATTAACAGTTGATATAATATTTAAGGTCATAATTACTTGGGCAACAACAATCGTCCTACTTCTTTCAACGGTCTCAGCCTCTTCTCTTTCATCTCTTACAACTCTTTGTGGTTGTTCTTGTTCGGTAGTTTCAACATTTTTGTGACGGTTGTTGGTATACTTAGAAATTAAGTTCATAAAAGGTGGGGAAGTAAAAGGCACTAACAATAAATACATTGTCCCATAAAATAACATTCCAGGCAATGCTATGTGAACAATTATTCTTTCATTTTGTCTTGCACCAGCTGATTCATCATATAAAATACCTATAAAAAAGAGCAATGTGGCAATAAAACGTCCATGTTGTAAAATTTCTGAAAAATATTGTAAAGCATCCAACGGTTTCTTCATTAAACCCCTTTTATAAACTCTATCATCAGTCACCCTTGTAGTAGATAATGAATCATCTGATGATGAAGCCACCATATTCCTACTTTTATTATCATTGGCAGTCGCTAATTTGGCAGTTACCCTTCTGTGTATTATTTCTTGTGCTGAACCTTGCAATGTTACAAGCAACAACATTACCCTCAAAATAAAGGCAGCCCAATCCATGATTATAAATTCTTTTTTTTTAATTTAAAACTATTTAAAACTGCGTTTGTAAACCTTCCTTAAATAAAAGCTTTTTTTGTCTGTGTCAAAATATATTTATATTGCGCCTGTTCTTGTTCCAAAAGAAGACATTTAAATGTTAAATAAAAGTAAATAATGATTATATACATACAAATTTGTTTTAATTCAAATAAAATTGTTTTACATCATTTGGGTCATACCTTACACCACAAGCAGGACACTTTCTGTTCCTAGTTTTTAAATTAGCTGTAATGCATTCTTTACAAAAGGTATGGAAACATCTGGCAACAATTGTGTTGACCTCTCTTTCGTGACATTGGGAACAAGTAACTTTTCGTTTATAATGCTCAAGAGAAGTTTCATCAATGTTGGATTTAGTCTTTTCAAGTTGTATTTTTTCTTCTTCTAACCTCTTTAATTTCAAAGCAGTTTTGTTATATTCATTCTCTTTCTTTTCTAAATCTTGCAATAATTGTAAATTCTTTTGATTGTACTGTTCAACCTCCACGTGTATATTATTGTAACTTATTTTTAATTGCTCAATAATTTGTCGTTGTGTGTCTGTTAACTTTTTATATTGTAATTCTTCTAACTTGTTCTTTTCAATGATATCCAATAAATAATTCTTTTCTATAGTTGTATTATTACTCTTCTTTTCAAACTCTGATTTGAGTTTATCAAATGAAACTATTTTACTTTGTAGTTTCTTTATATCTTCCTTTAGAGACTCTCCTAATTTCTCTGTTTTTATCTTTTCTTTAGTTGCATTTATACGTTGTTCTTCTGATCTATCTAGTTTCTTGGATAGATCATCCTTTTCTTGTTGCAACTTTTCAAAAAGTTGAATAGTTTCATTCAAAGATTGTTCGAACATTTCTGCTTGTTCCTTCCATTTAACAACTTCATCAGAAACATTAACATCTGTACTACCTTGAGCTTGTTGTTCCATTTGAGCAAACTTTTTAGTAAGCTCCTCATTTCTCTTTCTAAACATTTCAACTTGGCGTATAATTTCTTCCTTATCTTGTTTATAAAGCTTTAAGTCTTCATTAAGCTGCTTTACTTCTTTAGTATATTTATATTTCATCTTTGATATCCTCTCCGCTAGATCCTTGCACTTGGTATTAAGTCTTATTTTCTCCCTCGTTAACTCACAAGAGTCGGTTTCCTTTACTAAATTTTCGATAGTTTGTTTTAATTTTCTTATCTCTTCTTTCCGTTCGTTAAGTTCTGTTTGGAACTTAGTCTTAGCATCCTCATATAATAAAGATAAATCTTTTCTCGAAACATTAAACCTTTCTATTTCATCTTTATATTGCTCCTGGACATACTCTACTCTTGAAACTTGCTTTAAGTAATCATTTCTATATTGTTCACTCTCCATCATGGTTTGTTTTAATTTAACTTCCAACTGCAAAATTTTTAATTTATTTTCCTCATTGCTCTTATATTCTCTAGTATATTTATCAATGTATTCTTGTAAGTCATCATCCCTTCGCTTTATCATCTCTACCAAGTCTTCATTGCCTTGTGAAGAAGAAGAAGCAAATGGTGTACTACCATTCGGGAATGGCGATATTGGCGAAGTTAAAGTTGCAGATTTGATCTCTTCTTTTTCCATACTTAACTTTTCAATCTTCTTCAAAGCTTCCTTTAAATCATATTCCTTTTCCTCTAGTAAATTTTTTAACCTACTAATCTCATCGTCAGATTGATTAATGTTCTCCTGTAACTCATTGTATTCATCCTTCATTGCTCTGTATTCAACATTCAATTGTTTAAGTCTTTCATCTAACAGTTTGCCATCAGAATTATTTTGAAGTTTATTTTCCTTTATATCGTTTATAGTACTCATAATCTTTGAAAAAACGTATTTTACTTGTTCTATAATACGATTAATAGATTCTTCATCTGTTCTCTTATTATAAACCTTTTCGAAACCCGTTGCGAAATGAGTGGATAAATTAACTGGTAATCTTTCTAATTGAATTGTTAAGTCTTCTATCACCTGTTTTAAATAAATAAATATTGTTTTCTAAAATAAAAACTTACATGATTCCATAGTCGAATAATAGTATTAATTGTTGACGTTAGCTTTTCGTTCTTACTAGATATTTCCAGTATCGATTTATTTAATTGATTATTTAATTTAGTTAATTCTTTATTCTTAATTGTTAAATGCTTCTTCTGTTCTTGAAGAACTTTCAAATCAAGCTATTAAAATGTTAGTTTCTCAAATAATTAAAAATTTTTATCAACGTACTTGTTGCGAATTAGAAAGTGAATCATTTCCATCCAATGAAAAACCTTTTAATTTCTTTATCGGTGGAGAAATTGGTGAATCTAGAGGTGTAGGGGTTAATGTTGGATTACTAGTTAATTGAGAAATATTATTAATTTTTACAGGCGTCAGAGGTGTCGTAGGAACATTCGATAATCCATTTGTATTGATTACCATACTAGATGTTGTTGGAGTAGCATTTCCACCATTATTTATACTTAACTCTTCTTGTTTTCTTTTTCTTTCCTCCTTTCCTTTCAATTTAAACATATTTTAGGACTTCCGAGCTCTTCTTTGCTTATTTTTTTATGAAGGTTTTTTGCCTCCAACTTTCGATAATCTAAGAATGCAATGAAACTGAAAGAGGTGATAGGAAGTAACAACATTGAGATGAGTCAATCAGTTTCGTTTAAGTTTAAAAGTATTTAAAATGTTGAGTAAATTATTAATAATCCAAAGTTCATTAAATAAAGCACATACCTCGTAAATAATAAATAGTTAAAGTAAATAAAGGTAAAATATTTACTTCAATAATGAATTAAAAGTAGATGAATAATAAATAGAAATAAATAATATTAATATATAAAGTCTTAGAATATGTAAAGTGGGAAGAAGATGTTGTGCAATTAAATCCTCTTTTCTCTTTCTTCAAATATTTTTTTTATGCGGTAATAACAACGGAGAAGTTTATTAAAAAATTATTTTTGTAGTGTCATTATTTATCTATGATCACTTCATGTTTCCTATACTAATATCCTGAATATTGAATAAAGAAATTAACTTTAATTTATTATTATTTGTTTGATTTTTATAAATAAATAGTTTGTTTTGTGTGTAATATGGATTGCTAGGACACAAGCGGTATTTGTGAATTGACTTTGCTTGATTTTTAAAATAAAAAAAATTTGTTTTTTTTGATTTTGTGCTGAAACCACAACAAGAAATTTATTCCGAAATTAAAAATAACAAAAAGAACAGAATAGTTCCTTGTATTTATTTATTAATTTACCTTCAAAATAAAACTATCTTTACTGTACCTTCATATATCTTTACACATTGCCAAGGCTGCAATTCAAGAGGTTTGGATAGAATAATTCAGATGGAAAAAAAATTAAATAAAAAAAAATGCAATTTTCTCAACCCACTTTTTCTCTTTTTGCTTTAATCCACCACTTGGTGAAAAAATCAAATGATGATTTGAAGAATTGTATTAGAGAAATGAATGAAATTACCTTGAATGAATATGCTGAAAATATTGATTTATTAAAAAAACAAATTTTATTTCAACATTTTCAAGAAACAAGGGAGAGATTTATTCGAT
>CADWAF010001027.1:0-15332 GCA_902984215.1 Willaertia magna
TAATACTGTATTTGACATTGCAGCATTTGACATTCCATCTAATTCATTCCCAATTTTAGGAGTTGCTTTAAACGATGCTGATTTTGGAATGGAAGTTGAAGTTGCTTTTAGTGGAATTGTTGACATTTATTCAAATTTGAAAACTGGAAAGAAATATTATGCTTTAGAATATTATTCATCTAAATCAAACTTGTTAGAGGGCGGTTTAACAGTTTCTGGAACGTTTGGAGATTACGAAGCGGATTTTGTTGGTGTTGCAATTAGTGATAAACAATTGTTATTAAGAAATTTGGAAGATAAAAGATAAATTATAATAAAAAAATCTTGTTTTTAAATAAATTTCATTTATTTATTGTAATTATTTAGTTTGTAAAGTTCCTTTCAAAGTTCCCCACAGAAAATTCCTGTTAAAAAATGTCAAAATAAAAAAATGTCAAAGCAAGAAGGTAGCCGTTATTCGTTGCAAAAGAAACGAAGGAAAATAGATCACATATTTTATCCAGATATAATTATTGAAATTTCAAAATATTTTAATAAATTTAAAGATTATTTTAATTTAGCACAAGTAAATAAATATTTTTATGAAATAATGACAAGAGAAAATAATAATTCATTAAATCACTTATTTAAAAATAATATATTTAAATTAAAATATAACACTAAAATTATTCCAAATTATTTATTTAATTTAAATTATTTAAATATTGAAACGTCAATATCAGATATTAATTTTTACCATAAATTAACAAAATTAAAATATTTAAAAATTAATTCAGAATCTTTAATTTTAACAAATAATTATTTTAAAAATATGACAAATTTAGAAGAATTATATTTTATAAATAATTCTAAACATATTACTGGACAATGTTTACAAAAATTTAAAAATTTAAAAACATTAGAACTCGGGTTTAATTACAAAATAGTTGACAGCGATTTAATGGAATTAAATAATTTAACTAAATTAGACATACAATTTATTTATGATATAAATGGTTCATGTTTTAAAAATTTAATAAATTTAACTTCATTAAAGGCAAATGCTAGTTATATTAAAATGGAATATTTAAATTATTTAATTAATTTAAAAGAATTAGTAATAAACAATGCGGAGAAATTTACATTAAATTTAGCAACTTTACAAATAATGCCACGTTCAGAAATAATAGATGAAAATTTATATAATTTAAAAAATTTAAAAAGTTTACAAATAAATAGTTGTGATTCATTTTTGGGTAATTGTTTTATTTATTTACAAAAATTAGAATATTTAAAAGTTAGTTATTGTAAAATTAATGAAGAAAATTTACAATATTTAACAAATTTAAAAACTTTAATTACTGAAAACACATATCAATCAATTTCAGGAAAATATTTTAATTATTTAAAAAAATTAAAAAAATTAAAATTTTATCCAAATAGTAAAATTAAAGATGAATATATTAAAGATTTAATAAATTTACAAAGTTTATCTATTCCATTTAATTCTAAATTTACAGGAAAATATTTAAATAACAATTTAACAAAATTAAATGCCTCAAATACAAAAATTAATGAAAAATATTTATTTCATCTCACAAAATTAAAAAAATTAAATTTATCTGATTGTAAAGACATTTCTGGAAATTGTTTTAAATATTTAACATCATTACAAAAATTAAACTTAAATAATGTTCACTTACTAACAGAAAGACATTTGGATAATTTAATTAACCTGAAAGAATTATCAATTGATAATATTTATTTTGGTTTATTTTTATTGAAAATGAATAATTTACAAATTTTAGCACCTGAGGGAAGTTGTATTGGATTTAAAGAAAAGGAAATTTTAGAAATGAAAGAATTAATTAGAAAAGGAAATAAATTTAATGAGGCTGTGAAAATTATTATAGATCAATTAGAAAAAGAAGGAATACCAAGAGAATATCTTACTTATATTACAAATAACAGCAATGATGACGATGATGAGGATGTAGAATTTTGATTGCAAAAGATTAATGCACAAGATTTTAGATAGCGTATAAAGCATTGCCTGAATAATTTATCATTTTTTGTAAAGTTGTGTTGAAAAGATTTTGTTCATTTTGAACAAAAAGAGTTTACAATGCGAAATTTAATAGAGTAATTACGGTTGCACAAAACAAACTCCCAAAGGCTTAATAAATTGTTATTTTATCCCTCTAAATGTTATTAATTGATTTGCAGTATTTTCGGTTTTCAACAATAATTATTTGTTCAGAGGACTTTGTAACATTTAAAGTAATGGCTAATCTGTTATCTGAAAGATTCCTTAGATCATTTTAAAAGTTGTATTAAATAAAAATAATATTCTTGAACATATTAATAATATTTATAATATTTTTAAATAAAATATTATAAAAAATATCTAATTTTTTTACAATTAACTTAAAAATAGTAAATAAAAAATATTTTTTTAATTTTTTTCTATAAAATTTAATTATAGAATATAATATATTTTATAAAATCATAAATATTTTTGATTAATAGAATATTATTTTTATATTTATTATAATAATAACAAATTATTTTGTATTTTAATTAATTTTAATTTTTAGTGATAAAAATATTTATAAAATTCTTTAATATAACTATATTTGTATCAGTGAAAATTTTTGTCTAAATTTTTAGTGAAAATTTTTCTTATTGTAAAATTTTCTCCAGTTAAAAATTTTTTATTGTAAAATTTTCTCTAGTTAAAAATTTTTTCACAAAAAATTTTCAAGTTGAGTTTTAAAAAAATTATAAAGATATATCTAGTTCTAAATCAATAGATTTTATATTTAGAGAAAAACTAAGCTTTAAAAATCTTTCAAAATCAGAACAAGTTAGACAGATTTTATTAAAAGGTAATAAAATAGTAATAACAGCTATAAAAAACTAAGTATTTAAAGAAACATGTAAAAAATTATGAATTACGTAATGGTGAATTATATATAAATATTGGTCAGGTAGTAGAAAAGAAAGTATTAAAGAATTTATTAAGAAATGATGAAAAATTATTAAATAAAGAAATTATTAGTTCATAAAAAGGTGTACATTTTGAAGTAGTAAAAGAAAAAGAAGAAAAATAGCAAAAAGTACATACTAAAAAAGAAATTATTGAAAAAATTCATAAATTCTATAATAAAGAATATCAATTTGTATATGATAAAATTATTAGTAAATTTAAAGAACTTGATTGGTACTTATTTGGTAAATAAAGTATTATTGAATATTTTATTAAAACTTGTAAATTCTATAATGAAAATAAAAATCTATTCTTTAAATTCATCCCAAAAATAGCTAAAAAAATTATAATTCTAAAATAACCATGTTCATTATTATTTTTAGATTGTTTTGATAAGTCTTTTTATAAAAGTTTTAGCTATTATATTTGTTTTGTTAATACATTTACTAAAAAAGTATAAATAAATGCAATTAAAAAGAAAGATGATATTATTATTGTTGTTAATATTAAAAAACTTAAAGAGCAATTAGAAGTAGATGGATATAATAATTTAAAAATTAAAATGAATAATGGATCAGAATTTAATAATAATAAAGTTAAACTATATTGTAAAACTAAAGGAATAGAATTTACTTTTAAAATATCTAATGTACTTTAAAGACAAATACTAGTAAAAAAAATTAACAAAACTATTAAAACAGCTTTAAAAAACTCTATTAAGCTTGATAATAAGAATTGGATTTAAAGTTTAAATGGTGTAGTTGAAAAATATAATGATTGTATTTATTTAATAACACAATATTCACCAAATTTTTTATATTCAACATTTATAAATAAAACATTTAACACAATAAAAGAAAAATTAAACCATATTATTAACATTAAAACATTAAAAGAAAAAATAATTAATAATATTATTAAACATAAAAATTAAAACAATAAAACTTACCTTGTTGATAATGAAATATTTAAAATAGATATTATGATTAGAATATCTTATTATTTAATTATTAAACGTTTTTCTGTATTAAATGAAGGTTTATGGGTAAAAAAAGATGTTATTATTTCAGTTAATTTAAATAATACTTATAATATTAAATAGCAAAAAACAAGTAAATAAAGAATTACAGAATTTTTTAATGAAAATATTCATAGAAGTTCTTTAAAGATTTATAATTTTAAAGAAGATTCATTATTAAGAATGAATGAAGAAAATAATAATGATGATGAAAACAATAATGATGATAATGAAAATAATAATAATAATGATAATGAAAATAATGATAATAATGATAATAATAAAAATAATAATGATAATAATAATGAAAACAATAATGATAATGATGATGAAAATAATAATGATGAAAATAATGATAATGATGATGAAAATAATAATAATAATAATAACAGAATAAAAAATAAAAATATTAGTGTAACTGAATTGAATAATAATAATTTAAATAATACTTACAATTCTATTGTTTCTAGTGAATCATTTATGGATGAAGATATTAATTTAAATAAAAGAAAACATAATGATGATTGTTTAATAGAAGAAAAAGAAGAAATTGAATTAATATTAATTAGAAAAAAATGTCTATTAAGAAGAGTAAAAAATAAATAAATAAATAAACAACTTACTTATTGTGTTTATTGTTTAATAATTGATTGAAAATATTTATTATTATTTTAAAACTAATAAAATTAAAATATCAAATTATAATATTATAGACCACTAAATAATGTATCTATAATGATTTAGCACTATTTTTAATACAATTAAACATTAAATAACACATTCAAAGGACTAAAAATCTTAACTAAGCTGAAGGTTGTTGGTTGAAGTGTTATTTTTTTTAAAAAAATTTTATAGATAAAAAAATTAACAAGAAATTTTTTAACAAATAAAAAAATTATTTAGAAAATTTTTTTCCTTTTAATAGAAAGAAAATTTTCATTGCTACAATATTTCTTAATAAAAACTTTATATTTTACATAATAATTTTTTTTTGAATTTTTAATATTATGATTAGAAAAAAATATGTTAATATAAATAATTATAATAAATAATTATTTTTTTTATAAATAAATTAATTTTTAACATAATTAATAATATTATTAATTAATTTAATTAATAATTTAATATTATTAAATGATGTTTTGATTTTAATAATAATATTTTAATAAAATTTAAAAATTTAAAAAATTAATTAAAAAATTAATTTAAAACAATTTATTGATAATCTTATTTAAAATAATATATATAATTAATTAAATATTTTTATTAAAATATAAACTATTTTATATTATATTTTAATTAGCTAATTTTATTAATAAAATTAAAATTAATCAATAAAAAAAATTTATAATATTAATTTTATAATATTATACATAACCAACCTAATATTTCCATATTAAGAGATACCACTTATATGCTAGTACATATATTTTGTAAAAAACTATTACTTGATAAAAATTTAAATAATAGTACTATTTTTACTTTAGTACAATTATTTATTAATGATAACGATAAAGAAGTAATTAGTAACTCTATATAAGCATTATCTTATTATACTGAAAATTCAAATGATCGAGTTCAAGAGTTAATTAATTTTGATGGTGTTTGTAAAAGATTAGTGACATTATTGACACATCAAAATAATTCAATTGTAAAACCTATATTAAAAATTGTTAGAAATATTTCATGTGGTGACGATTTACAAACAGAAAGTATTGTAAATAATGACACAAATGTTTTAAATGGTTTATTACAATTATTGTCACATAAAAAGATTAAAATAAGAAAAGAAGTATGTTGGATTATTTCAAATATAATTAAAGCAAATAAACAAGGAAGAATTTAGTTAGTAATTGAGGCAAAAATAATATCTAAAATTATTACAACCCGATAAACTTTTTCCGATCAGATTTTTGGCATTTTTTGCACAATTTTGGTTGCAGAAGTACCTTTTTGTCACTAATATCTGACGTTCTAAAAAATGAGAGTGCAGAAATGTGTGTCAGAAAGGTACTTTTGACTTTTAAATTTTTCAAAAAATTTAAAGCAGATCTAAAATTTCTAGAGTTTTTTTTCGCTCATTTCTAACCAGCTAAAAAATCCAATTTGTATATAATTTTGCCATCAATTACCGATCATCATGTAGAAAAAGCATTGTAATAAATAAAAATATATAGCCTATGGCCCATCTCTCTAGTACTCCCGCCATCTCTATGTACTATTTGTAGTACTTTACAAAAGGTCAATCTTATTCAAGCTTAAATCTTTTATTCATTTTTTTTTGTTTTTTTTATTTTTTTTGTGGCAGATTCGAATCCAGGACTATGAGTTTGTAATCCTGCGTCTCTCCAACTGAGCCACTGTTTCATTTGATTATTATTCATTAATACAAATAACGTCTTATGAAGTTTACATCCAGAAACAAAGCAGTCTCAAAAAATACAATGTCCTCAATTCAAATAAAAATAAAAAAAATAAAAATCTAATTCCTAATGCCGTTAAAAAAAAATAAAAATAATAAAAAATCTAATTCCAAATAATTTCTGTAATTTTTTAAACAATTTCTAAAAAACAAACACACCCAACAACAACATTCAATGCAACAACTAGTACTTCCGAAAGGTGTTTTAGTTTGAAAATTAAGAAATTATTGTTTCAAGTTTAATAATTTAATAGTAATATGTACAATAATTCATATATATTATATATTTTGTGGATAAATGAATTAAAAAATTATAATAAAAAAAGCCATTAGATGACTAGCAGTTGTAGTTGTTAGATTAGTTGGAGTAGCTTATTGTTTAATAGTCTTATTATTGGTTAAATATGAAACATGAGTTGGAACATTAGCAAAAAACAAGCTATATTTAATATCTTGCTTTATAGTAATATTATTATTTACAAAATTGAATAAATTACTTGTACAATTACTTGTATTAGTTGAAGAAGTTACGGAATGAATTGAAGAAACACTAGTAGTTGAAACAATGCTAACAATATTAATACTAATAATATTAGTTAACTTACTTCTAAAGTAATGTTCTTGAAATTACCAGAAACTGAAGAAGAAAAGAAGAAGAATTGGAAATACTACTGAAATAATTGGTGTGAAATTTAACTTTAAAAATCAATCAACTACTAATACTACTGGCATCACAGGTACAAGAAAAATCTATACTATGCTAGAAACGTTTAAAACTTTCAAACAAAAGTTGAAATATCTAAAAGTTTATTATTGGTTTTGGTGAATGAAGGTTTTTGGACATTGTGTTTTTTACAATTTTTAATTTTGAAGACATTGTATTTTTTTTCAAACTTTTAAGACATTGCGATTTTTTAGCATAAAAACTTAAAAATAAAGGCCTCCAGAAAATAAAAATCAGAAGTACTTTTCTGCCACTAGAAATCTGGAGTAGAAAAAAAATCTGCAAAAAATGAGTTTACCGAGAATAATTTCTGATGAAAATGAAGATTTAAATGTTAAAATTAATGCAATGTGGATAATTAATGGTATATTTTCAAATGGAAGAAAAGACCAAATTGACCATGTTGTTAAAGATTTAGGATGTTTATTATCAGTTGTAAATTTATTAGAGAATTGTAAAGATTATAATTTATTATATGATATAATGGATACATTATTAGTATTATTTGATTCTGGAGATAATTTTAAAGAAAATAATAATTCTATTAATCCATATATTGAATGTATGGAAAGTTGTGATGGATTTGAAAAAGTTAGATTTTATTCTAACTATAGTGTTCTTGAAATTACGGATTTTATATTTGTAATATTAGAATATCAGAATGAAATGGACATAAAGTAAAATATTTGACTTTTTTCAATGCATAGTATAAAAACCGGCAAACTATAAATTAAACATAAATAATAACGTTTATTCTTCTCTATAGATACCTCGTGTGACAGAGAATTATTTGTGCATATAAAAGTGTAAAAGAAGATAATGGTATTAAAATATTAAAACATTAAATATTTATGGAATTGATTTTATTAAATAACGAACACTTGATTCTTGTCAGCCTTAGTGTTGTGAAAGATATTGTTAAGGAAAATTATAAACTTTGTAAAATTTACTTTACATTTGTTGTTAATGCTAGATAGAACAATGAATTTAATAATGGCTCACTTTGTGTTTTTATATTACATTTAATTAAATAAATAAATAAATTTAAATGTACATTTTTATTAAACTATAAAAAATAAAAAATAAATTGTTTAAATTTAAGTAAAATTTAAAAAATTAATTTAATTTAAAAATATATTTCTTCTAATTTAAAATCCGTTAATTATTAGGAGATAATTGACGTATTTTTAATTGTTAACTGTTCATGAGAAGTCAAAGCTTTTTCGTTGTCACAAATGTTTAAACTAATATTTTTATTTAATAGAATTATTGTAATTTACAGTGGTAATATAGTATACTATCATGTGATAACTCTGTTTAATACTTCTTCTTATTACATCTTCTCTTTCCAAGTCTTTTACCAAGTTTTCTTCCTTTTCTATAAACTCTTACATACTTTCTTGGTCTGTAAACTCTAACTTTTTTCTTTCCATGTCTCTTACCATATTTTCCATTCTTCTTATAAATTTTAACATATTTTCTTGGTTTATATTGTTTATGTTTTCTGTACCTTCTTTCATATTTTGTAACTCTCTTTGATTTGTAAACTTTAACATGATTATATCTTTTATTGTAATTTTTCTTTTCATATCTTTTACCGTACCCAGCAAAAATAACTCTTTCAGACTAGGAATAGATGGGTCTGAAAAATTTTTTAGCAATGCATTTTCAGATGTTTGAAAAGTTAAAAAATGAGTTTTTCTGATGCCAAATTCAGACGTCTGAAAAAAAAAACCTGCTCATTACTGAAACACATTTCCTGCCAGCTAATTTTGAGTGGTAGAAAATGGTTTCTGCCGTGAAAAAAAAAATTAAAAAACTACAATCACGTAAATATCACGTAATGTGGTTGGCTAAACACGTTGTAATAAAAATAAAGGCCAAGCCTGCCACCTCTATAACCACCCTCCCACAACCTCTCGGCGCGGTCGAGTTTACAGCTACGTTTACAAAAAGTGGACGGGCTAATTTTAAATTCCCTTGTTTTTTTTTTTAGAGTTTTTTTTGTGGGCCGGATTTGAACCTGGGACTATGTGAGTATAGTCCAGGCCTTTACTACTGGGCCAGAGTTTCTTTTAATTTATATACAGAAAAAGATACTTTAGCTAGAGTTAGACAAACTTTATGTACATCAATTTATTCAATCCAACAACTAAATGGTTTAAATAAAGTATTTTGATCCATTCAAAAAGTAAATCCAATAATTTATTCATTTTCAGAAAGAATTTTAATTTTGTTTATTTTAAGAATAAATTAATTTATATTTTAAATCATTATCCTCCATCTTGTCTTCCTTAATATAGAGATTGAAGTAATTGCAAAGATAAAAAACGTTTCGTGGATCAACAAATTACATTTAATACAACAATCTTAATGTTGCAATAATTTTGTTGTGTTAGTTCTTTTGTTCTTACAGAATTACCAAGTTATTCGTATTGTGGAAAACTTTAGTCTGTAGTTGGGAATTCTTGCCTTAAAAAATTTAAATAAAAAGCGCCAAATTGCAAAAAATATCTCAAAAGTAAAAATATTGTCTTTGTATTAATTTAATAAAAACGTCTTGTAAAATAATAAAACAAAATGTTTGGCAATAATTCTTTTGGAACAGGATTCAAAACGAATAATATTAATCCTTTTAGATAAACTAATACAAGTGGAGGTGGTTTCGGAACGAATACTGGAGGAGGATTTAACACAAGTGGATTTGGAACAACAACAATTTATAACAAACCCATTCAGTGGAGGAACTACAGGTGGCACCGGATTTTCATTTGGTGGTACAACTGGAACCACTGGAGGTACTACTGGAGGTTTTGAAGGAGGATTTGGAACAAACACCCAACAACAACAACAACAAACACCATTTGGTGGAGGAACAACAGGATTTGGATTTGGAAATACAACAACACAACCAACAAATACATTTGGAGGCTCAAATAATCCATTCGGAACAACAACAACAAATACCACTAATCCATTCCAAACATCTACAGGAACAACAACAGGTACAACTGGAGCATTTGGTTTCGGTCAAACTGGAGCAACGGGTACCACAGGAACAATAGGATTTGGATTCGGTGGTAATCAACCAACTACAACAAATAATCCTTTCGGTCAAACTACTGGAACAACTAGTCTTTTCTCTAATAATACTACACAACCAACAACAACAACATTTGGTGCAACAACTGGAGGTTTTGGATTTGGTGGTAATACACAAACTGCTACAACACCTTTCGGAGGTACTGCAAATGCACCTACTAATACAATGTTTGGAGGAGGAAATGTTAATCCCCAAGCTCAAATTTTCCCTTCATTTAAGCCTGTTGAAGAAAACCATCAATCTACAAATCAAAAATTAAGTTATCAATCATTAACTAAGATGGATCCTTATAAAGATAGATCTTTTGAAGAATGGAGATGGCTTTACACATTAGCCTCACAAGGAAAATTACAAGAAAATCCATTCGATGCAAACGTCAATTTATCAACAACCGCAACAATATATGCCACCACCAATGCCAACAATTCAACAACAACAAACTACACCTTTCGGACAAACTGGAACAACAGGTACAACTGGAGGCTTTGGATTTAATCAAACTGGAACAACAGGTACAGGATTTAACACAGAAGGATTTGGAACAACCGGTGGTTTTGGATTTAATCAACTAAAAACAGGAACAACAACTACTCCATCAACTGGTTTCTCATTTGGACAAACTGGAGCTACACAAGCTAAACCACAAACTGGATTTTCATTTAGACAAAGTACTACAGAAGGTACCACGTTAACAACAGGTTTTGCGTTTGGTCAACCAAGTAACACTGCAACACAGCCTTCAACTGGATTCAACTTTGGTGCTGAAACAACCGGAGATAATATTATCCTCTACAACTATTGGTTCTTTCCCTCAAACTGAAGAAATTCGTTCTATTCATAAAAAATTTAAGAATGGAAGTATCTTTTGAAAAGTTTATGAGCAATTCATGAAGAATGAAATTGAACAAGTTGTTCGTTTGCAGGAGGAAATTAGTTTGGATGTTTTAATTTATGGAGAGCCAGAAAGAAATGATATGGTTGAATACTTTGGCGAGTTTATGAATGGTTAAGTTTTCACAGAAAATAGCTGGACTCAATCTTTTGGAAGTAGATGTGTTAAACTACCAATTATTTATGGTGACATTTCTTTTGATGAACTAATGACTGTTGAGTGGTTTACTTATGCTCAATCTTTATAACTCAAAAACCAATGAAAGATATGTTAAGGTCCTGTCACAATTTTAAATTGGAGTTTCGTACCTTGAATGAATATGCTGAAAATATTGATTTATTAAAAAAACAAATTTTATTTCAACATTTTCAAGAAACAAGGGAGAGATTTATTCGATTACTAATTTTAACAAGATGGGCCAAAAAATCAAAAAAAATTCTAGATAAATATAATGAAGTAACAAATGCAATGGAAAGGAAAAGTAATGCTTTTGCAATGGCTGCAGATACATTACTTTTTGTGTCAAGAAATATCCAAAGCTTAAGAGAACCAGTTTTTGATTTACCTACAGCGATAGATGTTTTAACTACTGGAACATATCCTAGATTACCCTACCTCCTACAACAGGTATGTACCTTTTTCTTTTTAAGCCTTTTTTAAAGCCCTGTTTTCTTTTTTTTTTACTAAAATTTACGATTTTAAATTTTGGATTTTTTTCATTTAAAATTTACGGGAATGTATTAAATAGACTAGGAATATGATTGGAGATGATAGTGAAGATAAATTTACGGAAAAGGATAAAGAAAGAGCTCTAAATAGATTAACAGATTTGATTCGTATGAAATTATTACAATGTACAATACCTAATAATATGTTTGTAAACAAGTTAGAAAATGGACAAGTTAATTTAATTGGAGAAAATGAATTTTCAATTATTTTAACATTACAACAAAAACCAAATAATAATTTGAATACAAATTCTTTCACAAACGATGTAAAATATTTTTGGAAAATTATTTTTTTACAATTATTAGTAAATGAAGAGGGAGTAACTGTCAGTCCAATTTATGATGAATTGGTTTTTAAATTAGCAAATGTTTTACAAAAGAGATTGTTATATTTAGATGAAACTGATGTAAATGCTCCACCATTGGTGGATATGTATCAAATAATACATTCAGTGACAACAAGATTAACAATGGATATTTTAAGTAGACAAGCTAGAAAATTACAATTTCAAAAGTGGGGTAGTGATGTGATAACTTGTGACACTTTTAATGAGCAAGTTGACCAGGAGTTATCTCTTACAATCACTTATTGGCATAAGGCACCTCCAATACTAAGTTTTGTTGAAAAGTATTCCAAATATAATCAACTAAAAGAAAATGAAGAAGAAGAAGAAGAAGACAGAAAAACATCTTATTTACGTGATAGGACATCTAGTAAGTATTTTTATTCTTTGTTTTCTAACTGTAGTAAAAGAAAATGAAATTAAAATATTTGTTGATAAAAGTAAACAAATAATTTTTGATTTTCAACCATCACTTGGACCATTTAAAACACCAAGTCTTAATTATTCAAAAATTAATTTAAGTAAAATAATTATAGAAATTATATTTCATCATTGTATAGAACGTTTACAAAGTATTAAAAATTATTTATTAATTGAAAGAATATTTGAAAATGTAGAAATTGTAACAAGAAAAGAAACAAATCAAGTAGAGTTATTTTTAAATGTTTTTGAGACATATAGGTTATGCTTAAGTATTTGTTGGAAAACAGGTAGTTTTGAATTAAGAGGAATGAGTGAAAATGAAGATTTATTATCACTTGATTTTACTGATTTAGTATCAAAATTAAATTCTATTGAAATTAGAAAAGTTACTTTTCAAGATTTACTTTTGAACATTTTAGAAAAAGCAAGAAGAAGATTAATTATATTCGCATATAAGAAAGCAGGAAGTTTATTGGGCTTAGAGTCTTTTGAAACCTTATTTGATGGTGATATGAATTTAATGGATGAATTTATTTACTTTAGATTCCCAGAATTTAATTCAGTTTTTATTGAAATTAGAGCTAATCCTTTATCTTTAAAACGTGGTAAGCCTTTAGTTAATTCTAGAATTATTTTAGAAAGGTCACCAAGAGTAATTGAAATACAGGTGTCATCTGATTTATTTTTCGATTGTTTCTATCCAGATACTATATCATCACCATCAATACACCAACAAGATGAAGGGGAGATTGAACCAAATATAAAGAAACAAAAGAGAGTAAATAATTCATGGAAAACCATATTTTCCAACTTTGGAAGGTCACAAATGGAAAATGAAGAGGATTCAGGAAGTAATCCAATTTCTAATATATTTATTGGATATAAACATTTAAGTAGAATTATACAAAAGAATAGATTTAAAGTTTCACACGCATTGGTTCTAAGGAAATTACAATTATCTTCCAATTTTTCATTTGATGTTTCAACTAATGAAAATGAAATAATAATATATCCAAATGAAGGAAAGGTATTTAAATATTTAGAATTAAATTATTTAATATTGAAAATAGACCCAGAAACATGTCAATGGGAAGTATCGTTTTATGAAAATAATCCTTTACCTATTATTTTACCAGAAAATACTAAATCTGTACAAAAATATTATAATTTAAAAACTAATAGATTGTCTTTAAGTTATACAACTATTGAAAGTAATGAATTTTTAGATAAATTATATGCTGATATTGAATCTATTGATAGAATGACATTTTTAGTGAAACAATTAATTGAGCCAACCGAATATTTCCAAAATTTTTTAAGCAAATATTGTACTATTGATATGTTAACACATTTAAAGATTAAAATTGATTATGGTAATGTTGGGTATAAAGTAGTAATACAGTGGAATAAGAAATTACAAAAATATGATTTAAAATTATTCCCAACCCATCGTTTAGAATACGAGTACGATACTTTATTTAACAAATATGTTAAAGATGAAAATGTTGGTCATGAGGCTATCTTTAGAATCTTACAAGTAAGTATACATTTCACTTTATTTATTTATTAATCTTTTATAGTTATTATTAAAGACATCAATCTTATTCATCAAGTTACAAACAATTCTTAGCAATCAATCCACTTTATGGACTATAATACCGAGGACAATTTCTAACCATAAATTAATTTATAAATATCAAAGTATAATATTGCTAAAGTTCATAATAGAATGTAAACCAAATGGATTAATAGAAATTAGAGAATTATCAAATGTATCTTCATTACCAGCAACAAATACAATTAATAATGAACAAGATAATTCTCAAGCTGATAGTTTCTTTTTACAAATTAACCAATTAAGTGAATTAGATAAGTCAATTCACAAATTAAATAGATATGCAACATCATTAGTATTCTTCAATTCTTCTATTCCTTTATTGAAAGTTGGTACTTTATTAGGATTAGATCTTAATATTGTATCTAAACATAAATATATCGTAACATCAACGGCAGGAGAACAATACGAATTTACAATAATTGATAATGAATTTAAATGTACTAATATACAATCTACTAAGAAAAGTAATGAAGCTGTCGCATTAAAAGATGTAGAACTTAATTTCTTAAAGAATGTTTTTAGTAATAGAGTAATACACGTGTTAGCAGACTTTGGTTTTACTACTACTAATGCTATTAGATCTTATTTCCAAATCTTGAGATGTCCTGCAATAATATTGAAACAATTAATTCACTGTTGGCATCATTATAAGGATATTATGGATATTATTTTATTCCAACCTTACCCTAATAGAAAATTATTAGAAGATCAACAAAAAACAACTGAAGATTTATTATTCTTTACAAATACTAGGTCAAGCAACAACACTGGAGAGTTAAGATTTCCAAAAGTATTTCAACATTTAGATATTGGATCTAATGATTTATTTATTAAACAACAACAATCCGTAATATTTATTTTAAGATTATATTATGGATTAGAATATATAGATTTACCAATGGAATGGATATTCACTGGTACTTTAAGATTTATATTTGCCTCTAGAACAGCAGGGCAATCTATTATTGAGCACGTAATGAAAGAAGAAAAAGGTGAAGATTTATTAATGAAATTAATGCACGTTTTAACAGAAAAACATACAATTCAAAGTTTAACTGATATGGAATAAAACTTGTTTAAGATATTCAACAT
>CADWAF010001033.1:0-14341 GCA_902984215.1 Willaertia magna
TCAACCAATTAGGCTTAAAGAGTAAGTAAACCTTTGTAATTTGTTTGATTGTAAACTCAAATGTTGTTGTTTGTTTGTAAATTTCTTTTCTAGTAAAAACCTTATTGGTACTCTTCTCATTTTGTATAAAAAAAAAAATCTAAGTTTTCTTTTAAACACTTCAAATCAACATGTAATCTAAAAGAAAGCAAATTAAGATTTGAAAAATCAAAGTATTGCTTTCTTCTTGGCAAACAATACTGTCCTAATAAGCCAGAACCTTTCTTTGTTGTGGTTTGTTTTGGCCTTTTTTTAAAAAACAAGCTTAATAAAAAAAAATTAAAAAAAAAATTTAAAAAAAAATTAAAAAAAAAAAAATTTTTCTGAAAACGTTTTGGCCATTTTCATATTTACTTACCTTCATCATCATTGTCATCTATATTTTTATTTACGGAAGTTTTAATTAAATTATATTAAACCCTTTATTATTATATATTTAATTTGATCTATCAATATTCTTTATAATCAAAAAACTTATTGTCATCTTTAAAAACACAATCATCTTATTAAATTACAATCTTATTAAAACTATTAATTAATTAACAATTAATTACAATTAAATCATTTTCATTCATCCATCCATCTATCTTAAACCACTACTACTTTTTAAACCAACAACCACTCTTTTCAATCAACAAATTAAACAACAACTTTAAAACCAACCACTACTCTTTTTAATCTTCTTTTAAATTACTACTAACTAATAATGTTACAAATTGGTAATAATAATAATTCAACAGAAAATAATAATCATTCACCATCAACAGAAGTTGAACAACAACATTTAAATGAAGAAAATTTTATTGAAAAACATCCATTAGAAAATTCTTGGACATTATGGTGGCATTCACCAAATTCAAAAATTAATGAAAGAAATTATGCCTCTTTCTTTACGGAAGTTTATTCTTTTCAAGATGTTGAAACTTTTTGGAGGTTTGTATTTTAATTTTTAATTTTAATTTAATTTAATTTAATTATTTTAATTTAATTATTTTAATTTTAATTATTTTAAAAGTGTATTTAATCATATTCGTGGACCATCACAAATAGCATCTGGTACAACTTATTATTTATTAAAAGAAGGAATTAAACCAGAATGGGAAGATCCACGTTGTATAAATGGTGGTGAATGGGTATTTACATTATCTAATAGAAAAGATGGTAAAACAATTGATAATTATTGGTTAGAATTAGTAATGTTCTCAATTGGTGAAAGTTTTACTTATTCTGATCATTTAGTTGGTATTTGTGCTGCAAATAGAAAATCTAATTTACGTATAAATATTTGGTTAGATACAATTGATGAAGAAGTTGTAAAAACTTTTGGACAACAATTTAAATTTGAAGTTTTAAAATTACAAGAATTTATTAAAGTTGAATTTAAATCTTTTAAAGATCAATTGGAGGGAAAGAAGACTGTACTTCATACCGTTTAAATATTGTAAAGTTAATAAAAAAATTACAATTTTTGTAAAGTTTATTTAAAATTCTTCTAAAATTTCCATATTTTCCTCAACATCAAAACAAGAACTCGTTATCTTATTAATATCTATTGGTGATTCAATTACTTTTTCTTCAACTGCCCAAAAATCCATTTCCATATCATTTGCATTTAATGGAATATGTTCTTCTAGTGGACTTAATTCATCTGTCCAAACATCAGAGGAAGTCAACCCTGATCTTGGTGAATCAATTACAAAAATATCACTACAAACATCATTAATATCTGTAGGAGTGAAATGACTATATGTTCTTTTGTGTAAACCTTTACTTCCATTAGTATTGAATTGATTATTATTATTTACATTAAAACTATTATCAAAACCACCAATAGAATTATCATCTAAATTCATATCATTACAACAGTTATTATTGTTATTAACATTACTTGAACCGTTAATCCAAGAACAACATTCATTACTACTGTTATTATAAATACCAAAATTCATTTGAGCTGAAAAAACAGTAGGTGCCACTTGTGCTTCCCAATCAGCAGTTGGCATTGTTGTATGATTCATTGACTTTTGACTGCCATCAAAATTATTTCCAACAAAAAAGTTAGGATTATTAAAAATTGAATCTGTAAATGTCATTGAAGAAAAGAACTTTGAAGTCGCCTCTAAGAATGCATTCGTTGTTAAAATTGGTTGTTGTTCTTGTTGAGGATTGATTTTTTTCTCTAAAACTGAGGAAGCTGCTCTACTCTTTTTTGAACAAACAACAATTGTGGTATCTTCTTGACCTTCATCTAAATCTTCATTATTAGTACTACAACAATCTTCATTATCTTCAATAATATTCTTTTCTTCTTCAAATTGCTTTTCATTAAAACTCTTTTTAGAAGAACCCTTTTCAAAAGCCTTAACTTTTCTCTTCTTTTTCTTGGGCGCTTGTTGAGTTGAAGCTCTTTTCTTTTTTAACTCCATTTCAACTCTACTTTTACTTCTTATCCAAATCATTTCAGATTTAGCTAAGACTTGTTTAGTTTCTAATGCAATTACTTGAACAAAACCAACTTTCTTAGTAACTGAGTTAGTAATACTATTATTGTTATTACTTGCACCTGAAGATCTTTTATTATTACGTTTTTGATTTGGTCTTGGAATATGAAAAGAACTACTTCTCGTACTTAAATTAGTAGATGAAGATGATGATTGCAAACCATTAAATTCGGAACAAGCCTCCAAGTAAGTTTCATCAAAATTTAGCGGACTATCAGTAAAAGAACGTAATTCTAACATTAATTTACTTTCTTGTAATGTATTTGTTAATTCTTTATAACATTGTTCAAAATTAGGTTGGCTCTGTATCTGTTTCGATAAATGCATAGGAGAAAGAGCAAGTTTCATTGTAACTTTTATGATATCATTTACGTAGACAGAGTATTTAGTTTTGGCGGGAGAACAATATTGATTTAATTTAAAACCTTCAGGTAAACATTCTAATAGTAGTTCAATGTTATTATTGTTAGTAGTAGTTGTTGCGTTAACGTTGTTGGAATTGTTATTATTGTTATTAGGGGAAGGAGTACCATCTGGAGTGTTAGAATGGGTAGTAGTAGTTATTGTTGTTGGGGAAGGCTTGTGGGTTAATGTTGTTAGATGAGAAAGTAATTGATGAAAAGGAAGGTTATTTTCAAACTCTAAAAATAAATGTTGTTGGCCTTCTTGTTGTTCAACATTATCTTCTTCAAAGTTGGTATTGTTATTAATGACCATTATTATTATTATTTGCGTTATTATATTTGTTTAATAAATAAATAGATGCGGAAAGGAATAAATATATTACAAAATAAATAGTTAATACTAGTGTGTAAGTATGTATTGATATACTGGTGGTATTGTTATTATTGAGTTTATAGTGACGATTATAGAAAACACTATATCATCAAAGTTTTTTTGATTTGCTAATAGATCTTTTTTTTTTCTACTAATTATTGTCATTCATTTTTGCAGGTGCCACATTTTTTAATTGAAAGTGCATAAATTTTTGGGTTTCTACGATTTTTTTTTTGGGTTTTGGACTTTTCGGTTATTGAGAATTTTCTAGAGAACAACATGAACTTTTTTACAAAAAATGTTCATACAGTAAACTTTCAAAAATCAAATTCAAAATTCATGCTGGTTTTGTGGAATAAAGACGTTGGATGAAAACTAAGCTTTGCTACTGGAGTGTTTGTTTGAAGTCAATAGCAATAGGCACTTGATAACTTTAGAACAATTCTTTGTAACAATAATGTTGTACTAAGATTATAAATATAAATATTTATTGTAAAATAAAAAGTAATACAAACTATTGTCAATTTACATATAATAAATATATTCCAAATTAATATCATCATCCACTTCTGTCTCAATTATATTTCTAATATTTTCATAAATTTCAATTTCACTAATAATCTCTTCCTCATCTTCATTTTCTTCTTCTTTATCTAATTGCTCTTCTTCACTATCTCTTTCTTTTAATTGTTGTAAATTAAACTCATTCACTTTACAATCACAGTTATATTCCATTGAAAAAACGGCACTAAAAACTATAAGAATAAAACCTAAAATAATAAATCCATAAGAAAACATTGTTAACCACACTAATAACACTTCAAAACTAATACTATTTCTTTTAACCTTTGAAATACCTTTTCTTTTTAATTCTTCCTTAAATTCTTCTTTTAATTTATCTTTTCTTTTAACATATCTTTCTAAATTGCCTACTTTTACTTTGTTGACATTATAACCAAAAGAATATAAACTTTTCTTTCCCTTTTTTAGTTCTTCAATTAATCTATTAAGATCTTTTGTAAAGGAAGTAAATTTATTATCCTCATCATTATTCTTGTATAAATTATTATTACTTGTCTTATGTTTCATTTCTTTCTTTAAATTGCGTTTTTCTTTCATCTCTTTCTTTATTTCTTTCTTTTTAAAATGAATACTTTTATCTAAAATATTTTTACTTTCCATTCTTTTTTGATTGAATTGTTTTTTAAAATTGTTAAATTTCATTAAATTAAAAGTATTCTTTTGTAAATTATTAGTGCTTGTTAAAATTGCTGTTTTAATTTTTAAAATAGAATTATTGTCAATATTTTTGTTATTATAATTATTTAATAATAAATTTGGTAAAGCAAATAAATTTCTTTGAATTTTAATTGAATATTTAATAACTTTAAAAGGAAGATCTACTTTATATTTTCTTTGTAAATATACTTTCTTATTTATGCTATTCTTATTATTTACGTTATTATTTGTATTTTTATTAATTGGCCATTTAAATATATTCATTACTTTTAATTTCTTTGTAAACTTCTTTAAATTTTTATTATTACTGTCAGTTGTCATTCTTTTCCATAATTTTAATAATTTTAATTTATATTTATTAATAAATAATTCTTTAACTTTCTTTGTATTAAATAAATATGATGATTTCATAATTAAATTTTTAGCAACAACTTGTGATTTTTTTACAAATTGTAAAAAACATGAAATTCCATTCGTTACAATTTTATCATTCCAAAATGTTTTTAAATTATTAAAATTTAAATCAAAAATAGAATTTTCTTTCCAATAAAAATTATTTTTACATAATTTTGTCTTTTCCACTTTTGAAACAATGTGATAACCAAAAACATATTTCATTCCATTTTTTAATCTTTTCATTCTTAACGCTCTTATAATATCTACATAATTATTAACAATCTTTAAATTTCTAGTCATCATTCTTTGTTTTATTTTTTTCTTTAAATCGTTATTATTGTTAACAGTATTCCAGTTATTAACATTGTTATTCACATTGTTTTTCATTGTATTCTTCTGGTTGTTGTTTTTGTTTTTTAATAATTTAATAAATTTTAAATGTGAAGAAACATAAGTCTTGTTATTGTTGTTGGTAATACTTTTATTCTTCTTTCTTGTTGTATTTGTTGTTTTAATCGTTGTTGTTGGTTTTGTAATAATTCTTTTTTTAAAATATTGATTATCGTCCATTTTAAAAAATCCATTAAATAAATTATTTAATTTTAATTTAATATTTGAAATTAATTGTTTCATTTGACAATTTAATTGTTTTTCTTTCTTCTTTAAAATTAATAATCTTCTTCTTTTTAATAAAAAGATATATCTTTTCTTAAATTGTCTATTTAATCTTTCCAATTGTCTTTTCTTCTTTAAATCTACACAACAATTGTTATTATTATTATTATTGCTAAGAACCTTCTTAAGAGTATTATTGTTATTAGATTTAATATTGTTTTGACTAACAGCGACTAGAGAGTGAGATGAAGATGCAGGAATGAGGGAATGACTTAACTTATTAGTAGTATAAGGATAGGAGACTAATCCACCACCAACACCAATACCATTGCCACTAACACTACTAATGCTAGTTGTTGTTGTTGTAGATAATAATGTTCTAACTTTTCCACTATTAAAATTTCTACTGTCAAGATTATTTACTTTTTGTATTTGTGTTGATTTTCTTTTATAATTATCAACTAAATTATCTTTCTTATTTATTCTTGTTGTTGTTAAAGTAACTATTTTAACATTATTATCCATTCTACATTTTGGTTGATTATGATGATTTATTTGTTTAATACAACAATGTTTAATTTCCTTATTTATTAAATTATTGTTTAATTGTTGTTTATTGTTATAATTCATTAAAGTTAATTGATAAACTTTTCTATTATAAGGAACTAATCCTAATCTCTTTTTTAAATAAAAATGTTTCATTTGTGAATATTCTGGAATGTTATAATTATAATTTTGAATGATACCATTACTATTAATTTTTAAAACAGAATTTGTAACTGTTTTATGCATATTAGATGACATCATTGTTCTACTTGGAAGTAACATTAATTTCATAAAAACGGGTTTTGAACAACATATTATTAGAAAGAAAGTAAAAAGTAGTAATGGAATAAAAATTTTAATAGCTTTGGCTTTGGCTATGGCTTTAGCTGTAGTTGTGACAAATGTTGGAAACATTTTTATGACAAACTAGACGTGTCAAATAATATGGATTAATAATAATTATATGAAATTAAATAATGAAACGTTTTATGGCAGTAAAGGATAATGTTGTAATGGTTTTTTTTAATAATTTAGTAGATAAATACAGATATATAATTTTAAAAATCATAATTTAAATAGTTTTATAGTTTGTTAAAAATAATATTGGATAACAATTTTCATTAAATTGTTAGTTATCTAAATTTAGTTTCCTTCTTTTTTTATTTAATTAACAATAATCTGAAATTTCTCTTTGAAAGATATCATTCCGACAGTCATAATTTATTATAAATTTTTAATTTTCATTCATTAATTAACTTCATTATTTTTTTTATTTTTTTATTTTTTATATTTTAATTATTTAAAATTTAGGCTTAAAACAGAGATTCAGTTCAATGAAAATTTTAATAAAAAATTTAAAAAAAATTAGAAAAAAAAAATGGCTCACTTGATAGACTCAACAAGAAATGAAATGGAAAGTAAACATAATTTTTTCGGGAGTAGAAGAGAATATGAATATGTTTTAAAACATTATTTAAATGAAGGTGGTACTCAAGAAGATTTTGATCATGCAATATCTAGATCTTCAACAATTTATGTAGAAAATTTATCTTTTTATACAAGAGAAGAACAAATATATGAATTATTTGAAAAATGTGGAGAAATTAAAAGAGTTATTATGGGTTTAAATAGATATAAAAAAACTCCATGTGGATTTTGTTTTGTAGAGTTTTATCATCGTTCCGATGCAGAAGATTGCGTTAAATACTGTAAAGGTTGTAAATTAAATAATAGAGCCTTAAAGATAGCGATTGATACTGGATTTGTTGAAGGAAGACAATATGGTAGAGGAAAGGATGGTGGAATGAAAAGAGATGATTATCAAAAGAGTTTAAAGAGAAGAGGTGGTGGAAGAGGAGGAAGAGGTGGTGGCCTTGGGGGTAGAGGGACTAGTGGTAGCTTACGTAGTGGGGATCGTTCCCCTCCTTCCCTTTCTGGCGGGCTAATGGAAGATGAAGATGATGGTTTTTATAATAAAGAAAGAGATCATTATTATAATAATATGAAAGATAATAGAGAACCACAATCAGGCCCTACTCGCCGTAGTACTGGCTCTATTGGCGGTGTTGACAATGATATTAGTCCACCTCATCCATCCTCTTCTTATGCGTCATCTAATACTTCTTCTAGGAATTATCCTCCAAACAATAATACAACAAGTAGAGATGGAAGAGATGGCAGTGGTAGTAGTGGTAAGGTATCACCTCCTAGAAGATATAATCAATATAGATATCAACCTTATTATCCACCTCCACCTCCTTCACATCATAATTCATATAATCAATATGGTAGAGTTCAACCACCACCTTCTTCTAATAATAATAATAAATCAGGACCATATAATAATTATGGACCACCACCTCCTAGAGGAGGAAGAGGTAATGATTATGGATATTATGGAAGACCAAGTAATAATTCATATGGTGCTACTTATGGTAGAACTAATAATGACAACAATAGTAATCCTAAACCACCTCCATCAAATAATAATAATATGGATGGCAGTGGTAGTAAACATAATGTATATGATTATCCACCACCTTCTAGAAATAGAGAATATGGCCCAAGAAATCCAAATAATTACTAAGCTTGGAAATTTTGAAAAATGTAGTGAAAAAGAATTTTTAACAAATTGTGAATTTTGTGGAGGAATCGGTCATGCATTAGTTTTAGGATTTTATTTTGGTCAACTACGAATAATAGGATTGTTTTACAAGATTGCGCACTACAACAACAAATGGTCCTTTAATAATTATTCACTCATTATTCAAATAATTATAATAATCACCAACTAACTACCTTTTGTAAAGTAATTTAAGATATATTCATTATAAAAATTATTTATTCTTCCTTATTAGTTGCTCCTAATTTTGATAAACTTGCTTTAAAAGATCGAAAATCAAATTTAAAAGTAGTACTTCCAGCACTTAAAATTTCAAAAGTAGATTTACATTGTTCTGATAAACGATTTACAATTTCTTCATCATCAGTTCCTAACCAAAAACTAATTCTTATCATATTCTTTCTATTTGCTACAGAACATCCACAGATATGATCACCTAATCCTACAAAATGTTCTCCTATACACATAATACATGAAAAATACCACCATTGATCGGCTTCTTGTCTAGCCTTTTTAGCAAAACTAAATACAAATTCTCCACCGTTAATACATTTAGGATCTTCCCATTCAGGTCGGATACCTTCTTTCATTAAATAATAGGTTGTACCAATTGGTAATGTAGATGGTGATCTAATGTTATTTACTGTTCGCCAAAAGTCTTCTATTGTAGAAAATGTTCTAACTTCAGTGAAAAAGGCTTTATAGTTTTGTTCGTTAATTTTAGTTCTAGGACTATGATAAAACATGGTCCAATTATTTTCTAGTTGATGTTTTGGTTGATCTTTATTCATTTTTTTTGTAATAATTTTTTATTGACTCTTCAACCAAAACAAGATGTTTATTGAATATAAATTATTCACACATAATTAAGAAAAGAACAAAAATGATGAAAAAGAAATTTATTTGGTTAATATTTACAAGAGTAAAATGAAGAATAAAAAAACAATATTTTGAAATGAATACTATTCTTTTCTTATCTCCACTAACATCTTTCATTAATCTACTACAGTTTCGAAAAATATTGCTTTCATAACCGTATAACTTTACAAAAAGGTGTTGTCAGAAATAAAAAGAGAATGAATTTCATCATTTAAATTTTCCCCTAAAACGTTGGAGCGTTGAACGTTGTGGGTAGTTGCCCAACAAAAGGGATTATTATCAGTATTTGTATGAACGTTGTGGGTAGTTACCTCATTTTGAGGTTCATTGATAAATAATTGATTGAATTCATTCTCTGTTTGTAAAGGAGAATTCAAGCAATGAGAATTATTTAGTAAAACAGAAACTTCATCTAAAAGAGTGTTGAAAATAAGAGTAGGTGAAGATACTTTTTGTTTTGGATATAAATTTTCGTCATTATCTTTCCTTTCCTTTCTTTTCTTTAAATTCTCTTCTTCTGGACAATTTTCATCTAACAGATGTAATGCATCTTTTGGAAGATCTTCACCTTTAATTCTTTCTAATTTATCAAAAGTAAATTTAAAATTCGTAACTTTTAATAAATTAGTTGTACCATGATCTCTAAAAGAGATTTTATCATTTAAATAAATTTTAGAATTAATTTCAATTAAACAAAAATCTAAATAAAAAACTCTTGCTTTTTTCCCTGTATTATCTATAATCAATTGTTTCTTTTCTTTGTTTTGAATTTTTTTTATTTCTTTACCTAACTTAAATTTTGTACCGGGTTTATATGATGAAATGGGTAAAGAAAATTTAAGTGCTGCTTTATTCAATTGACCTTTTTGCAAAAGAGTATTCTTGTTTCTCAATTTCTTCTCCAATATATATGGTAATAATTAATTCTTTTGCATATTCAGGAATTTCAAAAACAAAGTTCTTATCTAGGGTCAAAGTCATTTTGCAATGATAAAGAAGATGTTTCTGTTGTTTAATTTTTTTTTATGCAATAAGAGCACACAGCACCAAGCCACGTTGGATTTTATTCAAAAGTAGCCTTCTTAAGGCAACAAAAGTGTTGGATTAGGAGAACAAAGGGATTGGTGAGAAATTGTAGCTTTCCTACTGTAGATGTTATTTTGAAAGTAAATTATTATATTAATAATTAATAATATTAATTATATTATATTAATAATTATATTATATTAATAATTAATTAATATGCCAGTATTATTGCCAATGATTCGTCTTTGAGCACAGTGTTTGGCACAACAAACTGGAAACTCATCTTCCAACAAATAGCAGCTTCACCACCAAATTGATGGTTACTCCTTTCTCTCTATACTGCAAGAAATCCTATCTAAAAAAAATGCCAGTTTTTAGAGTTTTTGGAGATGTCTAAAGATTTGAAACTACTATTCTTGGTTAACTGGTTGAATAATACCATCAAAACAAGGTGAATTGCTTGGTGGAAAGTAAAATGGTTTATAATATGAAAAGTTGTACTAGAGTGGATTTTATGAGATAAAGAAAAGACTAACATGCGAATATTTGAGATCATAAAGATTATTTAAAATCAATGAATATCGTTGAATCACAATGTGTAACAACGTTAAATGTATAAAAGAAGGGAACATTAATTGAACACACATTGAATAATCAAGTGAGATAAAGGCCTTCATCGCGATGTTCCTTGACTCAACCGAGATCACTTAAATTCACCGTTGCATGCAACTTAATTATTTTTTTCGCGTAAGATTTAAGATGTTTTGAGATGACCGTTTGATTATTTCACGCAATATTTTCACGTCAATTAAAAAATGTCACTGACAGTACCAATTATCAAACAAATGAAGTGCATTAATTTTTACATTGTACTTTTATTGGTTTTTTCACTGATAATCATAAACCAAAGTAACGAATCAAAAGATTTATATTTCTTTGGTAATGATTATGAACCAGTTATACCACGTAAATTAATGTACACTGAACCTACTGCTTTAGATTTAACTTTATTTAAAAATACTATTCCTGGTTTCAGTACTTCTGATATCAGATCTATTAGTATGAGTAATAACAAATATCTAGCAACTATTATCACTAATGGAAAATTATTTATTTCTGGTTTTCATTCAAGATACACCTTTTTTAATGAGACTTGCAAAGATTCAAAGGAAAGACCTTACTATATCGAAAGTTTAGCTCCATACGAACCTATTAAACAAGCTTCTGTATCTACCGATTGGGTTTCTTTTGTAGACAAAAATGATAACATATGGATGTATTCTAGTTATGATAAAAACGCTTTACAAAGGGTTACTGGTCAATATGACCCAGTTACACATGGCTCAATAACTGATATTAAAAATTATGGATATAATAACTTTGTAGCCAAAACATCAACTGGTTTTGTAATAGGTTGGAAATTTGATGATCCTATCCAAACAACAGTTATTGTTATTCCTTTAGATGTTAAAAAGATTGTTTGTGGAGCAGATCATTGTTTGGCTTTAACACATATTAAAACTGTTTACTCATGGGTAAGTATACTTTTAAGTTTTGATTTGTTGATAATTTATGGATGTAATTAGGGTGATAATGGTGTTGGCCAATTAGGTGTACCTTCTTCTGTATTAGGTACAACTTCCACTCCTATCGCTATCTTTGAGAATGACACTGTTATTGATATTGCAGCTGGTACTTATTTCTCTATGGTTTTAACTTCAAATTATAGTTTATATGGATTTGGTAGCAATCTTGATAATCACTTTTATATTGATTCACAATACACTTATGTTGAAAATGAAATTAATTATTTAAATCCAATGATTGGATTTTTAAATAATACTATTAATGTTACTAGAATATATACTTCTGGATTTAATAAGGCAGCGTTTGACGCATCCTCAAATATTCATTTATGGACACTAAGTTATTTACAATATAATAGAGCTGTCAGAAAAGAAAATGCAGTTGGTGTCATTACTGCTTTTAATTCAACCAATTCTCAAGAAGGAAATATTTTATTATTTGAATTAGGTGATGAAGTTTTTTTAGCTACTACATCAAGTAATATTTACGGTTGGGGCCGAAACTCATATTTAATTGGTACAGGTGAGATTAATTATAGATGTGCATTGTATCCTGTTGGAAATAGGTTACAAATTAATACACAAAACTTAACAAGAATTAGTTCAGGAGGTGTTGTTTTTTTAGTACAAGAAGGCGATAAGCAATTAAAAGCTTGGGGACAAAATTTAGAAATCATTGTTGGTAATCCTGCAGTTTATTACAATTATAGTGTTTTTGAACCAGTAAGCGTATTGGATAATTTAACTAGCACTGTTAGTTCTTTGGGTATTAGTAGAACATCTTTTGTTGGACTTAAAGATGGCTCTGTTTATTATTGGGGGATAAATAATTATAACCAAGCTGGTAATGCATCTTTTCAACTATTAGAACCTACTCAAACATTTACAAACAGATTTGAATTTGTTATGGCTTCTACTTCCCATAGTTGTGGTAAAGATTTAAGAGGTGGTCAAATATTTTGTTGGGGAAGGTTCGATGCTCTTGGTGATGGTGTTACTTATCCTTACTGGATAGCTGGTGTTGCAGATCCAAGTCCTGTCGCTTTTGACACACCAATGCCAAATATTATTAAGCTAAGCGTCGGACATGGTTTTACTATTGCATTGTCAAATACATCAGAAGTGTATACATGGGGAAGAAATCAACATTACAACATTGGAGACGGAACTAAAGTAACAAGAACAACACCTTATTGGCTTACTTCTTTGTCAGGAAAGAACATTATTCAAGTTTATGCACTGTATACTATATCTTTTGCCTTATCAGGTGAAGGTAAGGTTTACTATTGGGGTAGGTTGACCTATGAAGGTAGAGAAATTCTATTCTCTACAACACCAACCTTATTAAATAATATTCCTAACAATAGGAGAATTAAAAAGATTTCTGGCTATGATAATTTAATTATCTTAGTTTCCACAAGAGATGAAATCTTTTATATATCTCCTCTTTTCCCTCAATTCAGACAATTAGAACCACAAACTAGAAATATGAAAGTATTGGATGTTTCAGCAAGTGGTAATACTGCACTAGTTTATGCAGAGACTGACGTTTGTCCATCTGGTTATTATCCATATCCAACATGTGATTCATACGATTGTTTTGGACTTAATTATACCAACCCAGCAGTTTGTTCTGCACATGGTACTTGTGTTGAACCTGATTTTTGTGAATGTAAGTTTGGCTGGGAGGGTAACAACTGTCAAAGTCAGTATTTCGTTTGTAACGGTACAAGAATGGATAATTCAAGTGTTTGTAGTGGCAATGGTAAATGTGTTAATAACGATAAATGCGAATGTAATTTTGGATATACTGGAAGTAATTGCGAACAACTTGTCACATGCTTTGGACTGCCTGCACTAGTCTCTACCGTTTGTTCAGCACACGGTACATGTGTTAGTATGGATAATTGTAATTGTACTAATGGTTGGGGATCCTCTAATTGTAGTGTTCCAATTTGCAGTGGCACAGATGGTGGATGCAGTGGAAATGGTGTATGTACTGCCCCTGAAACTTGTAATTGTAAGAGAGGATATACTGGAAAATATTGTACAATCCCAATTTGTTTTGATACTCCTGCCAATGAAACAAATGTTTGCTATGGACATGGTTTATGTATTGGTATAGATAATTGTAATTGTACAACTGGTTGGGGTTCCGCTAATTGCAGTCTTCCTGTTTGCTATGGTGATTATGGAGATGCTGCTTGTAGTGGAAATGGTAGATGTGTTTCTCCTAATTCTTGCCATTGTAATGATAACAATGTTTATACTGGAAGTAATTGTTCTATTCCTGTCTGTTTTGGGGTTGCAGCAAATAATCAAAGTACTTGTAATGGACAAGGAACATGTATTTCACCAAATACTTGTAGATGTTCTAGCAGTTTCGAAGGAAACAACTGTGAAATTCCTATAATTGCACCAATTGCATCTTTAGACGTAATATCATCATTTGCTGAATATAATTCGTTATGTGACACCCAAGCATTAGTTACGTTAGATGCTTCCAAATCAACCTATACAACAGGGCATAACAGTTTCATCACTTACACATTTTCAGTTAACCAAAAGAGAGGAGGTGCAGTGGTTAATGTACTTAAACAAACTGTTTCTGCTAG
>CADWAF010001039.1:0-11075 GCA_902984215.1 Willaertia magna
TTTGAAGCATATTAAACGTTTATTTTTGGATAAAGAATGTAATGGAATTAAGGGTGATAATCTTAAAAAATTAAAGAATTTAACACAGTTGCAAATTTCAAGTAATGTTGGTGACAATAATCTGCAAGATTTAACAACATTAAAATTTTTGCACGTTTCTTTTAATTCAAATTTTACAGGACAATGTTTATTTAATTTAAAACTATTAAAAGAATTTTCTTGCAAACACGGTGACATTGAATTGTGTTTTGACAGGGAAGAGTTAAAAGAATTGATTGAAAAATTAAAAAGCGGCAAATCCATTCAAACTTTATTTAAATATTAAAAAATGTTAAATTTTCACCATTAGTATTTGACTTTCGTGCATGAAGTTGGTTAACTGTTTAAAATTTCAAATAAAACTTGTTCATTTCACAACAAATACGTTTCAACCATTCTTTTTTTGAGAATACTGAATAGCACTTATTTAAAAATATTTACAGTGTAATAAAGTAAATAACGAATACAACAATACTATGACGAAGAAAAAACTTTGTAAGATATGATGATTGAAATTTACTGAAGGAGAATTAAAGAATATTATCTTTTTTTAAAAAGATCTATATTTTTGAAGAAAAAATGGGAATAAAAACAAGCACTCAAAAAGCTAATGTTGTCACTAAAACATCAAGTGTCCGAAAAAGAATTGTTTTTGAATTTTCTTTAAAAACTATAACATTTGTTGTTAATGATAAAATTGATGAAAATAATATTTGTAATTTTACTGACCTGGAAAATGCAGAAAAAATTTATTGTGGAGAAAGTTACTTGTATTACTTTACGAAAAATAAGGTTTATCGTTTACAAAATGCATCTTTTGATGCTGAGCTGATGGATAAAGAAAATATTATTGATATTGTTGACACTCCTGGATTTCCAAATGAATGGACAAATATTTTAACTAACGATAAAGTTTTTTTTGGTAATTACACGATAAATTTACCAAAATTGGAAAATAATGATAAATTTATTAAATTATGTACTGGAGGAACAAGACAGTTTGCATTTTTATTAACTTGTAAGTTATAAAGTCGATAACCAGATATATTTAATTAAAAAGCTAGAGGAAAGATATACATTTATGGAAGTAATGATGTAGTATTAGGCTATTCAGATTTGAAAAGAAAAAGTAATAAATTTGTAAATTTAAAACAAGCAGAGAATATTCCACATAAAATTGTAGATATTAAATGTGCACATTCATTTGTAGTATTAAGATGTGAAAACGGTGATTGTTATGGTATGTTTTTTAAATGTTTTTAAAAAGCACACTAAATATTTATTAAATAATTCACTTAACGAAAAAGCTAGTGGACATTTTATAATCAGTTCAGAATTAAATAACAAAAGAATTTCAAACATTAAAAGAATTCACGTTATTGGATGAATTAAAAGGAAATGTGAAACAATATGATTGTGGAGATAGACATTGTTTGTTTTTAACTTGTAAGTATAAATTATTGAATGTTAATATATTTATTTCAGAATTAATTAAAAGTTAATGGAGAAGTTTACTTTTGTGGAATATCTGAAGGGTAAGAATTCTTTCATTTTGTTAACAATTTTCTTTTAAAGAGATAATTTTTTAGTGGAATTTCCTTTAAAATTTGTAGGTTTGAAAAAAATAGAATTAAACGGAATATCAAAATTTAAAAGTATTACTTGTTTAGAACATAAATCAATACTATTATCAGAAAATAACACAATATTCGTCACTGGAATAATAGATCAAAATATTCCTGCAAAAGTTAGAAAACAATATTTTATAGAACTAGACTGTGATTTTGATGAATGGATTGGAGATTTTGGATTAAAGAATAATGAGATTATAGAGTTTGGTTTACAATTAGATATAAGAAACATTAGAGGAATAATTTTGTGTATGGATTTGAAAGGTGAAGGAATACAATATTTAGAAAATAATTTAAAAGAAATAATTAACTTGGAGAAGTTGTCAGATATTATTATTTTTTGTAAATAGTATTTTTGTAAATAATTGTGGAAAATAAATAAGTAGACAATATTATTATTTCCTTAAGAAAATGAGTCTTAGCCTCCTTACTTGGAAAATTAATTTTAGAAATGTCAGTAATTATTTCTCTACTATCGTCAACAGAAGTATCCTCAGTATTATTATTTCTTTTTCTTTTCCTTATCTTATTCCTTACAGTATCAAGAGCTTGTTTCCTCTTTCCTTCTGTACCATCCATTAAAATTGCTCTCGTACAAATAGGAATTAATAAATTATCTGGTAATAAAGAAACCCTCTTCAAAATATCTACGTTCCCACCAAATGCTTCGTTTAATATATTTGTTTGTTCCTTAATTGGGTTTGATTTTTGTTTTCTCATTGGAGGTCTAAAGTTTGATGCTTTTCCTATTGGAGAAGAAGGTGGTTGTTGAGTAACTGTTTGTTTCTTATCTTCCATTATAGACTCTATCATTCCATTATTATTATTCTCTTCATCTAGTGATATTTTAGATTCCAATGGTTGTATTAATGGTATTTGTTCCATATTTTCATCAGATATAACATTAACGGGAGGAGAGAATGGTAATCCATTATTATTAGAAGGAGTATTAAGGATATTATTAGAAGTGTTAACACCAGTACCTTCTTCATTACTTAATGTTGGAGATTCATTATTTACCTTTTCAATTTCAATTGCCATTTGGTCAATTTCATCACCAACAAAAGCAGAATTCTTTTCATCAATATCAACAACCTTTTCAAGTAAATTTGAAGGAGAACCACCAGTTGGGCTTCTTATATTTAAATTTCTAGGTCTCTTCTTCTTACCATTCTTTGGATAAGGACTACCAAATGTATTTACTTTTCTTCCCTGAGTTTCAAATGGATCTCTCAAAACTTCTTTGTTCATTAAAACTTTATCAAAATTACCCATTTGAGATATAGGAACAGAATGTTTTCTAATCTCTTCTTTAGATAATAAATGTAATTTTTCATCAATTGTTCTTGCTTGATCTAATGACAATAATTCACTTTCAAGAGAAGCAGATTTTCCATGGAATAATTGAGCACTCATTAATTTATAATTTCTTAATAATGTGTTTCTATCCATTTCAAGAGGATTTCTAATAAAAGAAGATGTATTTTTCTTTTCTTTTAATAGCCAATCACTTTCCATGTTTTCAGCTAAAATTAATTCTTCTTCTTTTTGATTAGCTCTTTTCTCTTCTTCAATTTGTTGAGCTAAATAATTTCTTAAAGTAAATGGTAAATCATATGGTACTTCAGGGAAATAATTAAAATTACCAAACCACCTTGACATGGCTTGTTTTAATGGTCTAATATAATATGGTGGCAAATTCTGTACAAATTTATGATATTGTTGTATCCATGCACTATTTGGTTGCATCTTATGCGTTGATACATATTCATTCATTAAATAGAACAATCTCATATAATTATAAGGTAATAAATAAAAATATATTTTAGGTTCAAGTTCATTGGTTGTTGTATTTGTTGCAATCATTAATTTCTTTATAAATCCAAAACTTTCACCAAAACCATAATTACTAGTTGTAGAATTAACAACAAATGCTTTATAACAACCTTCTCGTGAAGTAGAATGTTGTAAAATAAATTTTCCAATTGGACTTGAAGTACTAATCTCAAATGTGTCAACATAAGGAAACTTATTTAATGATAACGTTTGTAAAATATCATTCTTCTCAGTATACAGTAAAGAAATAGTTGGTTGTGCTTTTCTTGTTGGTAATTCATTCATATTTTGATGGGGATAATAATTCTCAGGGATTGGCCAAAATGTTTCTTTTTGTTGATTTACAGCAGCTCCTCCTTGAGGATTACTTGCAGGAGTATTTACAAGTAACATATATAATAAAGTTTTACCTAATCCTTCATTATTAGCTAACGGAAATAAAGTATGTTGTTTTGTACTTAGAGTTTTAACAATTTCAAAATTAACAACAACAGTTGGTCTACTTAATATAACCCCAGCTAGTTCTTCTATATACTTTAATAAATTAGCCATATTGTTAAATGTTCTAGATTGACCACCAGTAACTTCACTTATCGGAGTAATAGCGTTATCATTAATAATAGGTAATGTAGTTGAACTAGATACAGCAGCAGCTGAATTATTTAATTGATTAGGATTAGAAAGACTTGAAGGATTAGACGGATTATTATGAAATTGTAAAATTACACTAAATACTCTTTGATCCCATCGGAAAGGTTCTTCTGTTAATTTAGTCGCATAAGTATGAGGATTAGGTAAGGTTAACTTATTTACATCAAAACAAATCTTTCCATCTAATCCTATAGGTAATTTTTGTTGTTGTTGTTCTAAAGGGTAGAAAGGATTATAACTGTGTGTTAAACGTTCACCATCTGTTAATAAGATTATTGCTGAATTCTCGGAAGCGTTAGGAAATCTACCAACACCATAATGATCAACCCCTTTCTGTAATCTATATTGATTTAATAGATCAAAACATCTTTTTAGAGAAGGACCAATCTCCGTTAGATCATTAGCCTTTAAATTTTTTAGTCTTTGTAAAAAAATAGTTGAATCATTACAATCATTCCATCCAACCACAACTTTTTGATTTGTCGTAATTAAAAAATAATTATCTTTTTTTTGTTGGTGATGTAAATGTCTTTGTCTAATTTTTATAAAATGTTCCACACAACTTTTAGAAATATCAATTAATTTCATTCCGTTTGAAGTTAATTGATTCATAGAGGAGGAAGTATCCATTAAAAATACAATATTCATTTTTTAAATAATATTATTATTTAGATAAATTTTATGATAAATATTTTTTATATAAAAAATTGAGAAGCATATGTTGTTCAATTTTTTTTAATTTTGAAAAAAAAATAAAACCTTAGTAAATGGCTGCATCTTCGCAAAATAAATAAAATACTTAAATTTACAAAAATTTACATATAAATCGCATTATTAAAAACTACGCTGTAAAGTAAATAGGAAAATCTTTTTATCAGATGATTTAAGGGATTGCATGACAAAACAATAGTTTCTTTAGGGTTTTTGAAGTATTTATTTATTTGACAGCTAAAAAACTATTCAAACCTAAAAAAAATATGAGCGTTTTATCAAGAGATAATATTTTAAAAGAAATTAAAGAGAAGTACGTAATATTTCAAGCTGTGATTTTCATGATATATTAATAATTCTTAATGAAAAGAAAAATTACTATCACACCATTTAACTTTGCAAACTTAGGACCTGCAAGTTATGATTTGACACTTTCGGATGAGTTTAGAGAATTTATTGTTGAATCAGAACCTATTAAAATTACTGATGATGTAGATTTTAAAAACCACACAAAAGTAGTAAAGATCCCTAAAGGAGAAGCATATATTTTGCAACCAGGAAAGACAGTCCTTGGTATCACCGAAGAAACTATACAATTATCACCACACCTCTGTGGTTTATTGGAAGGTCGTTCAAGATTCGCACGTCTTGGTTTAGCAATCCATATCACTGCAGGATTTATGCAACCTGGTATTAATAACAAACAAGTATTAGAAATTATGAATGCAAGTCCAAATCCTCTAGCCTTATATCCAGGTACTCATGTTTGCCAATTCGTTTTCTTAAAACTAGAAGGAAAGGCTATCTATACAGGTCGTTTCGCAAACCAAACCTTAGAATAAATTCATTACTTACTGTCATTATTATTTACCAATGAGCCTTATGAAAAGTAAATTCCTTCGTTATCTCAACTAATTTTTAGTACTTCTTTTCCTTATCATCCATTAGAACAGCGAATGCCCTTCCTTTCAGTCCAATTAACATTCTATTTGAAACAAAGAACATTTTTAGAAAGCAAAGTAACGTTGTCATTCTAAAAAACTAAACAGTGTTATTGTTAGGCGCCAAACAGAGTCCCAGTTTGCCTAGAGCCTTGTCCAGCTTTCCACTACCCTCGAACGGGTCAACAACAAATAAAAAAAATACGCTAATCATCCTATTAGCTAGTGGTTCATATAGCTATTCGGTAACAAAAATTATTACCTTTTATAAAATTGATAATTAAAACTTGTAAATTATCATCATAATGGTAGTTCATAAATTATTGAATCCTAGAATATTACAGGAAATTGGATATATTTCATTTTCATATTTAAGTAGTGTTTCAATAATATTTATTAATAAACATATATATGGTGATGATAAGGTTGCAGGTACATTACTAATGGGATTACATTTCTTTTCTAATTTTATGATTGCAATTATATTAAATTTACTTCACCAAACATTTCCGAATTATACTTTTTTAACATTATTTAAAGCAAAGAAATTACCGTTAAAGATTTGTTTATCAATCACATTAAATGTTGCATTAGCAATATTTGTTGGTAATTTAAGTCTTATTCATAATTCTATAACTGTTTATCAATTAGCTAAATTAATCGTTATTCCTTGTATTTTAGTTATTAACTTTTTATTATTTAAGAAATGGATTGAAACTAACATTTTATTATCTTTAATTACTATTTTAGTTGGAATGACAATTGTTTTATATAATGATTTTAATTTAAGTTTTATTGGTGGTATCACAATTATTAGTGCAATTATCTTGGGTGCAACATCTCAAATTGTAAGTATTTAATTTTACTGTTTAATTTATATTTTATGTATCGTAGGCTATTAATTATTATAGTAAGGAATATGAATTGAATGGTTTTGAATTGTTATTAAATCATTCTTTATTTTCTGCTATCTTATTGTTGGTTTTAGCTATCTTTGTAGATGGTCCAGAAAATATTCAACATTCTATTGTAAGATATTTTACTAACCCTACTTTTAATGTAAGTTATTATTTGAGATTTAAATATTAACTTTATTAGTTTGCAGTAACTGTTTCATGCTTCACCTCTTTTATTGTGAATATTGCTGCTTATTTGGTTATTGGAAAATTATCTCCATTAACGTAAGTATTAAGTGATGATAATGTTTGTCTTACATTAATTAGATTCCAAGTTTTAGGTCATGCGAAGACCATTTCTATTCTTGTTGGAGGCTATTTATTATTTGGAAAGGAGAATGAGATGAATGGATTAAAAGCATTCGGTTCTGTAGTTGCTCTTGTTGGAACCTTCCTCTATTCCTACTTTAAATACCAAGAAGAAGTGGTTTGCTCAGAAAAAGAATTGAGCAATGCCAAGCCACAAAATGAAGTTGAACAAAAACCAATACTGGACAATGAAGAGGAAGAAGAAAGTCCAGTGTCTATTGGTGATGAAGAGTACGATTTAGAAAGTAAACAATAAAGTTGTACATAAATATTAATTTTCTTAATATCTACAAGTTTTTTATTTTTCAAATGATTTGTTAACCCTAAGTTTCATTCAAAACGATACCTAGAGTTATGAAAATAATAATACAAAGTTATATTTTAAGCTCTATTTGTACAATGTTTATTAAGCTTTGCTTTCTAAACAAGAGCCGGTCCAAAATTGAAAGATGCATTGATTAGGGGTAGCGGAAGAGGAGGAGGTGGTTGAGGTATTGGAGATTGGGGCGCAAAGATCATTGGATTTACCTGACATTAAGAGTTTTTGGAACTCTCTGAAATCAGAGCAAACAGTTAGATTGTGAACGGAAGCATTGTTACAATCTTCAGATTTCTTTGCCTTTTTGGAGGATAATTTAAAAATACTTTTCTTATAGTACACTTTCATACGAAGGCAGTTACTCTTCGTTGAAGAGCACAAGGAAAGTGCTTTAGTATAGTCTTCTTGACTAGAAAAAGTTGTCCACTTCTCATCTTCGTCCAGATATTTGAAAGTAAGTGAATCGTGTTTTTGAAAATTTGAAACTGAAGAGTCACTAAAGTGATGCTTTGCTTTTTCTTTTGACAAGCTGAGCATAATTTGATTCATAAATTCAACATAAGAGTTAGGTAGAACTATTTTTCTAACTTCTTCATACTTGCTAGCCGTTTGGCTAGAAGATGTTTCTTTTTTACTTTTACAATAAAAATAGATTTTTCCATATAACTTTGCACTATTATTTTCGCTAGGAATGGTTGAGAACATGGTGGGGAGGGGGTTATAGCTGCTGGGGTAGAGCGAGGTGGTTAGTTCGAAGGTAACGAGAGTTACGTAATTGGGGTATGGTAGTACACTTGCACGGTTGGTTTAATTTTTTTTTTAAATTTTAAAATTTACTTGAGGGCACTCTCTTCTCTTTGAAGAAAACTATTTTTGGAGCTGGGTTCAAACTATTGGATTTCTACGTGATATTGTAACTTTGATCAAAATTAGGATGGCAACTGGGCGACAACCAAATCAGAAAAAGATAAGACGCAAGTTCGATTTGTGAATGCAATAAACTAAATGAATTTGAAATGTTTTCTGTAGCTTTTTTGTTTCTTGGGTAGGGTATCTAAATATTGTTTAAAAGTAGTTTCAGTTTGAGTTACTTCCTCTAGTTTCTTCTCATCTCCAACCAAACCATTTAATTCTAAGGCTTTTTTCATGTGATTCCTCATCCTTTCCTTTAGGAATTGAGACTGTTCCTTATCAATTTGATTAGGATACCAATTTTCAACTGAATCCGCTTCAGAAACCTTATTTTCATTGTAGTACTCCATCATCCTCTTGTATCCCTTTTCATTAATCCTATCAGCCAAGGCTTGATTTAAAATTTGTTCGAAACAACTAGTAACTCTTGGAGAAATAACAAATCTTGATAATACTAAACCAATTACAGCACCTGTTATTGAAAACTTAAGATACTTTTTGGTGTTAGCAACTGTTCCAAAGTGATAGTAATATCCAAAACTTTGTCCTGCAAGTCCTCCCAATAAAGCTCCTAGAATAGAGTGACCTCTTTTTTGTTGCATGCAATCGTTATAATATGTCATCATAGGTGCATGTTTATCGTATGGTTGTCTTCCATAAATATCTTTGTATTCATCTTTATTGTATCTATAAATTCTAGTAAAATAATCTTGAGATAACCTATCAGGTAATTGAGGATTTTCGTCAATAAACTTTTGAGGATTATATACAGCAGTAAAATTATTAACAAACAATGTTACCCCTTTAAACCAATAATTAAACCATTCACGCAATGAAAATTCCGATGTTTTGCTTACTTTCACATCTTCATCTTTACTCATTTTTCAAGGCTTATTTTCTAGTTTTTATAAGTAGTGATAGAACTACATTAGAATTAGATATTAATTTAAATAATAAAGATATTCATTTAGATATTGTATTTTTAGATTTACAATATTTTGTAACAAAAGTATTTTTACAAAGACATAATTATAAATCATTATTACCAATATATTTAAATAATTTAAATAAAATTAAACCAATTTGGTATGAAACTAAATTTATGTTTCATATTAGAACATTTTGGTTAAAATACCTTAACGTACGTTTAAGACAAGTACATCGTTCTTTACTATTGTGGTGTAGAATAACAGCTAAGAGAAGTTTTATAGAGAATGATATTAGAAGGTGTAGAAAGAATTTACTTCATGCTATTCGTTATTTAAAATATGCTTTACAAATTACTAATTTAGGTGAAATTTATAATTATCAAAATGTTAAAAAGTATTTTAATAAATTTTTTATAGAAACTGAAAAGTTTACAACATGGAAAGAATATGATGAATTATTTAAACCAATACATACTAAATTAAGAAAAGAATTAAATGAAGTTGGATTTAAATTATTTAAAGATTCTGAAATTATTACAAATAATTATTTAAATGAAGGAAAATATCCAACTGTTATTCATTATATTTTAAATTATGGAATTAGAGAATTAGTTAGAAATTTTTCAATTAATGTTTCACCTGTAAGTGAAAAAGAAGAAGAAGTGAATGAAATTGAGAATAAAATAATTAAAACAGTAGTGGATGAAAAGAATACCGCTGTTGAAATTGTGAAAATTATAAATAATAGTGAAGATACTGTTAGTGACGGCATCAATAGCTCAGTATTATTGTCTGTCAATCAATTAAGTGAAAAGGAAAGAAATGAAATGTTATTATCTTTTGGTGTTTCAAATGAATTAATTAAAATTCAAACTAATAGAGAAGTAAGAAAGAAATTAGAAGTATTACCTCCCGTAAGAGAATGTTGGAATGGAATGATAGTTCAAATTAATTTTAATCAATGTCAAAACTTTAAAGAAGGACAAGATATTAAATTAATTGCTTTGCCATATGAATATATCTTCCAATATGATGAAAATTGTGCAGAAGATTTATTACAAACAAATAATAATAATGAAATTAAAAAATTAATGATTACAAAGAAATATTTAGGTATTTCTATTTTAATGTTTTATTTTAAAGGGAAATGGAGAATTACAACAAATGATCAAGAAAATGATTGGAATATATTATTAAGTAGAGGAAATGAAAATAATTTATTTTGGAATTTATTTAAAAAGTTAAATTATAAATTACCTAATGATATTGATAAATGTTTTATGTTTACAATGACAAATAATCAAAAAATAATTTTACACGGTGTAAGAAATATGAATACCCTAAAAGAAGAAGAAATCAATTACTATGCTTTAAAATACAATTGGGAAAAGGCAGAGATCTTGGAAATTATTGATAGAAATCCATTTATCTTGGAGGCCTTAAAAGAAAAGAAAAAGAATAAAAACAATAATAATTGTAATACAAGTAGTACTTCAAATAATGAATTTAGAAAAAGACCAAATAGTTTATCAGTAAATATTCCATTAAGAGAGTTATTTGAAAAATATATTGATATTGCAAATGATTTTACAAAAACAGATCCAAATTTATTTAATGGATTTATTATTAGAAATGAAGAATTTAAACGTGTAAAGATTGAATCATCTATATTTAATCAGATATCAAAGTTAGAATTATTTATTGATAGTGAAACACAAGAAGAATCTGTTGAATCTGAATATAATGAAATGATTGTTATTGAAATGTTTAGAAATTTAACATTTTTAAAGAAAGAACCAATACAATTACTTTTTGAAGATAATTATCTATCTAATTATAGT
>CADWAF010001042.1:0-10786 GCA_902984215.1 Willaertia magna
CTATAAGTTGGAATATTAGTTTCAGAAGTAATATTAGTTTCAATTGTTGGTTGAGACATTTGTGTTATTTACTAGAATATTATAATATTGAATGGTTATTGATTGTCAAGACAATTTATTTAATTTGAATGAAAGAAAATCTGTTCGTTTGTCTTGCGTTTAAATAGTGAATATATTTCGGATATAAATTTGTGTAATTACTAGTTATTGCTTCCTTCACTAAGTCAAGAATAACAATGCACTTTCAGGAGAGGCTGGAGAAAGTGCATTCTTTCTTTAATTTTTGCTCAGAACGCACTTAAGAACGCTCGTATTTTTTTATTTCAAAATTTTCCTAGAAATTACACTTGTATATTTTGTTGAATCTTGACTATCTCGAAATTGAAATAATTATCATGTATTCCTACTGTTGATCTAACTGAAAATAAATTATTTGATTGATAAATAAAATCTTTAAAGATAAAACTAAGTCTATTAGTTTTACTTGTAAAATAAATATTAAATCTTTTCTTTTTAATACTTCTAAAGTTTATTTTCTATCAAAATACTTATCTACATATACTATATAATAACCATCTAAAAGTTCTATTATTTCTTTTACAACAGTCCATGAACAATATATTTTAATTAATAACCCTCTAACATATTTATTATTAGAATATCTTTATATAGGATAATCAAATAGTTTAATGAGAGTTCTTTTGTGTAATTTAAAATTAAAAATATAACTTTCTAAACTAGCAGCTTTATAAAATTTTAATTTATTAGAATGTAATTTTTTTTATTAATACATAATGTGAATTATTTTTTCTTTTATGTAATATCATAAATTCATCAATACTTATAATAGTTAAATAAAATTATAATTGTTAAACTTTTTTTTTCAATATATCTAACCAATCATCTACATTAATATTTATACATTTAAACATTTTAGAATATTAATAAAAAAAGTATTTTTGTTGAAAAATATTGATTTTGATTTATTTAATTATTATTTAAATCGCTCTTATATTATTTTATTATTGAAAATTTTACACGATTTATATTAAAAAAATAAAATAAAAATTTATTTAAATCAATTTCAATAAATTCTTCCTTCTATCTTTCAATATACTTTATATGATTTTAATAAAATTATTAGTTAAAACTTTTTAATTTTTTTTGTTTACCATATTTAATTTTTATTTCATTTAATCTTTCTTCTTTTTTTTTGTTTATTAAATTTAAACATTTTCATTAAATAATTTATTAAAACATGATAACAGAGTTATTTTAAATAAAATTCTTTTAAACTAACCTTTTTTATTAATAATATTTTCATTTTTATTAAAATTTACATATTTATAACTTAATAATTTTTTTTTATTATTTTCTTCTATTATCAAGTACGCAAATAAAATATTAAAAGTTGTTAAATTATTATTTTTAAAATTATTTTCTAGAGTTTAATTGAATTTTAATTTTTTTTATTCTAACACTTCGTAATTAAATAGTATATAAGTTGAGTAAATAGTTAATGAATAAATAAAATCTATTATATTTTTTTTTTCTAAAATAATTTGTTTCATTTTTTTTATTGTTTATATTTTAAAATGTATTATAATTATATTATGTAGTACAATATAATAGATATATAATAAAATTTACTTTGTAAAAGAAATAAAAAGAAAATAAATATTAAATTTAAATATTTTTATTTCTATAGTAATAATACAAGTTAATTTCTTAAAGATTTATAAAAAATAATATAACATAAACCACTTATAAACACATTTTTTTTTATTCAAAAATTGAATTTCTTAAAATGTATATTTATTTTTAATAATTTTTTAACATTATTTTAATAAATAAAAAGTTTTAAAAAATTATAAAAATTTAAGTTTATGATTTTTATTTTTTATAATATTAATATAGATAATTAAAATATTTTAATTTTTTATATTTAATATTTTAGATTTATTTTAATTATTTAATAATGTCTTTGTGTTTTAATATTATAAGAATAATAAAAAAATATTTAAAATTATTTAAATTTATATTCAATATTAAAATATGATTTAAATTATTAATTAATATATTTTTTACAAAAATTATTTATTCTTTTTTTATTATTTTTTAAATTATTTTCTTTTTATTTTATAATTATTTTATTAATTTTAATTTTATAATTATTTTTATTAAAATAAATATTTTTGTATGAAATATTTTTAAAATAATAATATTTTATTTAAATTTAAATTATTACTATTATTAAGTATAAAATTATTATTTAAAAGATTATTATTTATAAAATTATTATTAATTAGATTTATATTAATTAATAATTTATTTTGATTATTATTTTGTAAATTATTTGTATTAATTTATAAATTTTTTTAAAGGTAAAATTAATTAATCTAAATAATAAATAATTTAATTAAATTAAAGTTTGATAATTTATAATTTTTAAATAAACTTATTAAATAATTTTAAAATATTTATTTATTTTTAAATAAAATAATTTATTATCATTTTTAAGTAAATTAAAATATTATATAAAAATATTTATTTTAAAAAAGGTTTATAAATTAAAAAAGAAAAATAATAATAATAAAAGAAATAAGTAATAAATATAAAAAATAATTTAATAAAAAAAATATTTTATAAAACCTTTTTTTTATAATTTTTATATATTTAATTCTTTTAATTGTATAAATATATTATTTTTATTAATTAATTTATATACTTTTTAATTGTATTTAATAATTATTTATGATAATTATTTTTTAATTTAAGAGATGTAAATAAAATAGTAATTTTATTATTTTTTGATAAACCTAAACATTCTTCATATTTATATATACTTAAATTATCTATATTAAAATAATTTTATATTTAAAAATTTTAATAAATTTTTTAATCTATTTTTTAAATATTTTAATATTAATTTCTTTTATATTTTTTAATAATTTTTTTTATTTTTATTATTTATTAATATTTTCTTTTTAATATGTTTTTTTGAATAAAATTAAAAAATATTTTTATAATATATTTTATATTTAAATATATTTTTATATTTTTTATTTTCTATTTTATATTTAAAAATATTATCATTTTTAAATATTACATTAATTTTTTTATATTTAAAAGTATATAAATATATTAAATAAATCATTCTAAAATTTATATATAAATATATTAAATAAATCATTCTAAAATTTATTTAAAATAACAATTTTATTTAAAATAAATATTAATTTAACTAAATTATAATTAAATTAAACTATTAATTTAATTAAATTATTAATTTACTTGTAACTATTTTTAAATAAAAAAATATAATTTTTTATAATTATTTAATACAATCATTTTATATCTTATGTTATCTTTCAAAATATAAAAACACTTTTAGATAATTAAAATAAATTTAATAATATTTTAAAATAAAATTTATAATACAATTAAAATACAAAAAATTATTTTTAAAAAAAATTATAAATAAAACATATTTATAAATTAAAAATCATAATACAAAAATAACAATATTCTTTTATTCATTAACACCACTCTAAAACTTTAATTATTAATGAATAACTAAAATTAAACTAAATTTTAAATTTTTTTATAATAGTTTACTATTATAAAAAATAAACTAGCATAATTTTATTAAAATAATTTTGTTCTAATTTTAAGTTTTTTGTAACGTTAATTGTATAAAAATAATGACTGGGCAAAAAATCACAACAATAGACAAAAGTAGGTCAAAAATGAAAAAATATCTATTCAATACATTCCTTATAGCACTTTTGACTAGTCTTTTATTTGCCAATGAAAAGGAAAAAATCTACAGCACTACAGGTTCCCGAGAAGTCTCCCATCTCAGTACTAATGTAGCCCTACAGCGCTTAACTTCTCAAATCGGATGGGATGAGGTGGTTTCACAGTGGTATGGCCGTAGATATGTAGTTATTAACAGTCTGCATATTGTTTTAATTATTGTATATTGGGAAAAATTGTAAACTTTTTATTTGTAAAAGCAATACAAAGTTAAATAATTAATTCTTTTGGCTAAAAAACCTAATAAAATAATTTATTTAATAATATTGCATATTGTTTTAATTATTGTTATTGGGAAAAATAAACTTTTTATTTGTAAAAGCAATACAAAGTTAAATAATTAATTCTTTTGGCTAAAAAACCTAACAAAATAATTTATTTAATAATATTGGTTTACTGTTCCTTAAACTCTTCTTTTAATTCTTCTTTCAGAATAAAATTCATTAATCCACTTTCTAATTTCATTAACCTCTTGTTGTCTTGCTTGGACTACACTTTGTGGATCTAATGGATTAGAACTTCTCAAATCTAAATGATGAGCACCCTTTTCAATATAAATTAATTTAATCTTTTCATTTACTTCTGTTCCAATATTAACACCGCCTCCTCTCCAAGGATCAAATTGACTTTACAAATTAAATATAAAAGTAAATACTTAACTTACCCATTAGAAAATACAATATTTGTAGCTTCCTTTAAAATACGTTTTCCACCATAATGAGTAATTACATAATTCTCACGAGGAACAACTTTCCACTTTTGATAACAATAATTCTTTTGATAATCTAAATTCCAAGGTGCAGATAAAAACATATCAGTATCTGGATAATTACCTATTGGCATAACCATCTCATTACATGATTGTACATCCCAACCTTCATCACCTAATGATGGAGAATCAGGTGCAGTTAAATTATTACAATTACCAATTGATCCAGTATAATTATAATAAACATTTGCTCCTTGTAAAATAGCATCTAAATAATCAGTTGGATTTTTAACCATACCATTAGCTATTCTATCACAAACAACAGTTATTGGAAAAGCAGGTAATGGCATTAAAAAGTTTGCAGGATAAGGATAATTAACCATTGGTAAAGTTGTATAAGCTTGATATAAAAAGTTAATTAATTGATTCACGTCATTTGCATTTCTAATACCTGGTGAACAAACCTTAAATTTATTTGTTAAATAACTATATTTACTTGAATCTTGAATCATTGATTGTAATTGTAAAAATCCTTGTTTAATAACTTGATCACATGTTGCTGCTTTGTAGATATTTAAATTGGAGGAATTTCTAAAATCTTCAGTACAGATTTGGGTATAAATATTTGGCGGGGAAATTCCTGTAAATTGGAAAATTGGCGCGGAAGCAGCAATAGCGCCATCAACTACATGTGGGTATTTAAATCTAATCCATGCACTTAACATTCCTTTACAATTAATTGATTGTAAAATAATAAATTAACTAAATTAAAATAATATTGAACATACCACCATATGAACCACCAAATGCAATTACAGGACGATTACGTTTCATATCTAAACCATAATTTTCAGTTAAGAAATAAACATAATCTGCTAAAGCTTGTTCACTAGTTAAATATTTAATATTTTCAAGTTTGTAAGAATCTTTACCGAAAGGATAACTTTCACCATAATAACGGTGTTCAATAAATAAAATTAAAGGTTTAAATTCAGGTGCAATATCAAACATCATTCCTGTATTTTCATAAAAATTAATGATATCACCTTCATTTCCTGTATATAAAAAGATTGGTGTGTTTGAATTTTTTGGATCTACAAAACTATCACAAATTAAATAACGTTGAGACCATGTTTTATCATTTGAAAAATCATAGTGATCTAAACGTTGTTTAAAATAAAAAACTTTATATGGTGGTAAATTTGTGTTTTTACTTTTTAATAACTTATTAGTATATCTATTGTTAAATCTTCTAAATCTTTGTTGTTCAATACCTTGTACAAAAGTTAAAATCGCGATTGTTGCGAACAACAAGATTAAGAAAGCAGAAGTTTTTAACAAGCGTTGTTGCATTTTTTTTGGTGGGAAATTTTATTCACTCCTGTTGTAAAGACTATTCCATTTCAGGAGTTTTGAAAATCTTTCCAATTTATAAAATATTTCTTTATTATTTACAATGGAAAGTTAGAAGCATACAATACTTTTAAAAATCCATTGAGTCATTCACTCTATTGCAATTCAAACTTTTTACATGTCCTTCAAATAATTTAATATAACTTTGGAATTTAGCTTCACCACCATTTAATAATTGTGATAAATTCAACCCATCAGTTTCTGGATAGAAAGTATAATGTCCTCTTTTAATTGGTACACAAATAGATCCAGTACCAGGGTGTACACAAAATGGACATTTCAATAAGTGATTAAATCCTTTTGAAACGTTAATATCTAGCCTTGGGTAAACCATAGTGTAAACTATCTCCCAAAGGAAATGTTTCTTTTTTCTATCTTTATCTAATAATTCAAATAATTTGGACCATAAATCTACACTAGATTTTTCATTATTGGTTAATACTTTTCTAACTTCTTCCTTTACTTCATTGTTATAAATTAAATTTAAAATATAATTAACTGCCTTTGGTTTTATTTCTTCATCACCAAATATATCCATTTCTTCAACAAAGGTATTTACAAAATATTTTCCACAAATCTCAAATACCTTTGATTTCGTGTCAAATGTAGGGTGATCTATATTTGTTAAGTTAATTTTCTTTGCTTGTTTCTCTCCTGATATAGAATTACCAGTGTAAAGATGTATAAAACGTGAAATTGCGTTTCTTCCCTCATTATTTAACTTTTTAAGGTTTTCATCACTAACCCAACAGTGAATACCTCTTCTTCCAGAATAAATCCAAGTGAATTGGTTTGCACCAAATACTTCAGAAAGTAAATAGTCTAGAACTTCAGTTGCACAATTCATTAATTTCCAACAAATATTACAATATTTTGCACCAGAACAACCACAAAATCTAACATCATCATAATCTGAGATATCAATATCAATACAATATTCCTTTTCTATTGGTAAGAAAGCACTTTGTTGGACTTGAAGTTTTTTAGCTACAGGAACTGTATAAATTGCACCAATATCTACTTTTTTTACTAATAATTTTGATTTAACTATTAAATCTTTAAATTCAGAAACATTTTTAGCAGATTTATATCTAGTAACTATTTCTTGGTTGTCATCTCTTTTGTGAAGTGCCAAAGATATTTCACGGTATGGAAGTTTAGATTCTCCACCCAACCAATTCACTAATAACTCATACGGAAAGTATTTATCTATTAATTTCGTTTATAAACAAATACATTGTTAACAAAAAGCTAAAAAACGTACTATAATATAAATTCAATTGTTGTTCGTTCACAATAGACATTTTTTTATTTAATTTTTTTTTGAATTTAAATTGGAGCGCTTTAAACTCCTTTTCTTGGCGGGAGGCTTTGGCAATTTTCGAAAAAATCTGCAAAAATTTTAAAAATTTTGAAATAAAAAAAAATGAGATCCATAGGGGGTATCCCACTTCTTTTTTGTAGTGTTTATTTTTTGACCTTCCTATTGGCCTATTTACACGCAGTAGAAAATCCTTGTACTAATTTAAATGCAATATCAGAAATTGTTAACCAAAACCATTATTTACAATATTTAGTTGACTCTCAACCAATTACAGATTATTATAATGCATATGTTACCATTACCGAAGATGTAGATTTTAAAACCATGTTACCAAGTAAAGTAAATAGTACTTTAATTAAAGGTTTATTACAATCAGATAGTAAAACCTTTTATATAGTTAAAAACGTTAGTCAAATACTTTACGAATTAGATCCAGAGGCTCCTTCACAAAACATTACATTAATAGGTTTAAGTAACACTAAAGATATTAGTGTTTTAAAAAAAGTAGCAAGTAACTATTTTTATGATCCACGAGTTGAAAGTGTTAAATTGAATGTTAATAATAGAGTTTTAAGATCTAATGAAGCTTTGGAAGATAATGAAATGAATATGCAAAGTGATTATATTATTACAACAAAATTAGTTAAACAAGATTTTAAAGTTATTAACCATACAGCATATGTATCTGTAGTTCCATTTGTTGTAAATAATTTATTACATTTCTCTCTTTTAGATACAAACTCAACAACATTACCAATGACAAGTTATAATCACACTTTTGGTATCTTTAGATATAGATATCCATCAAAGTTTATTCAAAATGAACCAATTTATGATGTTAATGGTGAAATTATTGGACAACAAGATATTTTACATGATGAAGCTGAACAAATTCAATTACCAACTATTCAAGATTCTTCAAAATTACAAAAGATTGTTTCTGTAAGAATTTTAAACGTTGAAAGAGTTAGTATGGGTGATATTGATGAAACTTCAAATACCGCTTTTGTTGTAGATTTCATTGTTACTTTATTAAATCAAGGTAGTTTAAAGGTTGTTAGATATAGAGTAACAACTACAAGTGAACATGATATTGTTAGTCCTTTCACTGTTGAAGAAGTATTCGCAAAGGTAGTTATGCCAAGCGTATCATCCACTAAAACTTTACCATTAGGAGGTAAATTAGCATTAAGTAGAACCGGAGCATTATATTTATCTATTAATGTTGCTTATGAACAAAAGAAGGCTTTCGAAAACTATTTCAATAATAAGTTTGTATTAGACATTTCAGAAGGTTCAGTAGTTCCTTTTGTATTTAAGATTTCTGCAGATACAGGTGATGTTATTGATGTTTTGAACTTTGGAAGCAATTTAAAATCAACTACAAATTATGCTAATGATATTGATGTTCGTGGTAATTCAATTGCATTAGTTGGTACTACTATTGATTATGTTGAAGAAAGTACATCAGCTGATTTAAAGAACTTACAATCTTTCTATTCCGTTTTAACTAATGGAGCATTATTCAGTGGATATTTTGATCAATCTGTCTTCCTCGATAGAGATTCAGTTGTTTTATCTCCAAAGACAAAGGATGACCTAAGATTTATTGCTCAAGCTATAGCATTTTCAATAGATAAGGATACCATGAAGTTTAATGTAGGAGGAGGTGTTATTGATTATGAAAAGCCTTGGTATTTCAATGGTAGATTATCCTTAGTTCAAGTACAAAACGTAACAACTAATGTTGTTTATAATATGCAAGTAGGATATGATGGTTCTAATCAAGTTAAAGTTCTCCGTAGAGCTACTGCAGTAAGCGGAAAGAAAGGAAATGAACCTGAAGTATTGAATGCAGGGTTATCTATGCATGGACCAACAAGTGAGCCACCTAAAGAACCAACAGATGATAAGTTTAGATCTGTTGCTTCTGGTTTTTGGCAAGTTGATTGTGAACCACTTAATGTTAAACTTTCAGATGCTTTACATATTCTCTTTTATACAATGATTGGTATTACAGGTGTAATCTTTATTACTATTGTTGGTATTTATGGTTCTTATGGAATTTATTTATGTATTAAAGGAAGAAAATCAAGAGAATATGAAAGATTAGTTTATTAATTTTTCTAAATAAAGTGTTTTTTTGTAAATTTTATTGTAATGATTATTATTTATACTGTTTAATTTAAGAAATACAAAATTTACAAATTTATTCAATAAAAAAATCTCCCAATATACTTTTTAAATTATTAATTCTTTCATAACCCCAAGCACAACGTTTCTGTTCAAATTGATTAACTGTAGCAATGACATCCTTTAAAGGTTCAAAATCTCTACTCATTACTTCCCTTACATTCTCTTCTAAGAATTCTTTAGTAATCATATTGCTATCTGAAATTTTAGCCTTATAACCACCTCTGTATAACATGGAAAGTAATTCATTTAATACTTTAGCAGCTGATTGACATTTTATTAAGAATTCCTTTTCTTTTGAGTTTAAATGGATATCATATTGATCTGTAGTTGTATAGTAACGGATAGATGTTTCTGAAAGACATGGATGATGATGATGAGGGAATACTTTTTCTGCCATTTGTTCTAAAAGTTCTTCTTCTCCTCCTTCAATAACTTCTTTTAGATTTTCTTCAACAATGTCATCTAAAGAGCTATCGCTACTACTGCTAGAGCTGCTACTGGATAGTGGACTATTGTCAACTTGGTTGTTATTGTTGTTGCTGTCATTTGTCGATGTTTGATTTTCTTCAACATTTTGACAACAAAAACCTAAAAGATTTGCATGTAATTGTTCTAATTCTTGAATTAAATTTTGTTGTTTTGAAATGGCGTTTTTTGAAGTTGGAGATAATATATGAAAACTGTCTTCATCCTCTTCAACAGTTTTTAATGTTTTTGTTGGTGTTGTTGAATTAGAAGTGGTAGTAGTAGTTGTTTTTAAAATTGCAGTTTGTTGAAAACTATTTAATGGTATTTTCAATTCGTTGTTATGAAACATTTTGAATGATCTTTTGCTTTGTGTTTTATAATTGTTACTTTGTTTGTTAACAATAATAATTTTAATGGTGAGCTAGTATTAGTTTTTTTGATTTTAAAAAATCAATTAATTGGATTTTTTTAAACAGTGGCTGTCAAATGAGGCAAAATCTAAAGTCTTAAAAAGGGTTTGGTTGGAAAAGGAAATCGATTGGATTGACTATTAGGAAAAAGGGTGAGATATTTGCTGGGATAGAGGAGGATTTGCGGGGTTGGCTCTACTGTTTTACCAACAGGCTGTGTTTGAGTGCTTTGTAAAATAATATTCTAAACAAACCACTTTTTTATGGATTGGACAATATTTTGGTTGCTTTTGAAGAATAATAATGTACATTGAAACAAAATATTAAAAAATCATAATTAACAAATGATGAAGTATCAGTTTCCTTACACAGACTCAGTCAGAAGGATTAGATTTTTGATGTCTAATCCATTTCACAAAAAAACAGAATTCAGTAAAAATAACTGCC
>CADWAF010001044.1:0-15023 GCA_902984215.1 Willaertia magna
TACAACACATTTTGTACAACATTCCTGAGGAGAAACTAAGAATGTTAGCTGCAATGCATAATTCAAGCAACATCATAGAAAAGTTCAGTTTCTATGATCAATTAAAGATTGCAAGAAGGCATTTCTTACACAAAGCTCGTAAGAACAATTGGCCTTCTTATCTACAAGGTGCTAGTGACGGTAAGTTTTTTTTTTTAATATTAATATTAAATTATTTTAGAGAAAAAAGTTATTAAAATACTATATAGTCAAGGATCAGAATTGAAGAATAAGTTAATTAAGTTTATTAACATTAACATTAGTACAATCGGCTTTTTTGCTACAGCATTGCAGACTTCAATAAGATGTTTTAATTTAATATTGAAGTTATCCAATTCAGCTCATCTTGAACAAGGAATGAATAGAAAGATTGTTAATAGTATTAACTCTTTTGTGATTAGTGATATTACAACTAAACATGTTAAAAAAGATATTTATCAAGCTTTGTTGCAGTACTCAATTAATAGTAAAAAAGTATTTAAAAGCTTTCTTCAAAAAGCTTTAAATTTACATTATGTCTTAAAGACTTTGATTTTGGTAAGACTTATTCTATTAAAGACCATAGCACTCTTTTAGAAAAAGCTCTAGTTTTTTATAGCAAGTTATTCTCTAGTTTCTTCAATGTTACTATTAAAAATGCTAAAAAGACTGTTGGTAAGAAGAAAGCTTCTGATTTTACTGAATTAATTAAAAAAATACAGCTAAAAGTAGAACAAGGGGTTACCGTGGATATAAAAGTTCCAACCAATCAACTTGTTACTCTTGTAGCGGAAAAAAATTTGTAATTGAAATTTGGGAAATTTTTTTTTAAAAAAAAAAAATCCCAACAAAAGCGGGAAAAAATTCCCCGCCTTTTAAAAATATAGCCGTTAATTAATAATTTAGATAGCTACAAAACAAAGTTTAATTAGTAATTGACAAGAAAATAATAATTTGGATTATTTATAAATAATTTATTACCAAACAACAATAGTAACTACCCTTTTCTTTATCAATCTTATTACTTTTTGAATTAAGTTTAATAAAATAAATTATGGTGGCCCAATAATAATTAGTAATATTAATAAAAAATCGATATATTGGTGATATATTAATGATCAATAGAAGAAAAACACACTATTGATCACCATTAACATGTTTTTTCAAAGTATTTATTATTATAAGTTACTTGTAAAATTTTATAATGACAATTTTTCCCTAATAATGCTGGGACAAAAAAAATAAAAAAAAATTTCCCAAAAAATAAATAAAAAATTTTTCACCGCTACAACTCTTATTGGAGAACCTAGTGAAAAGATTAAATTTTATTCTTTGTCTAGCGTAGCTAATTTTGTTGCGATGTTGAATTGTTCTAATTCTTTGTTTTCAAAGTATTTTACAGCTGAAACAAAAAGTAGACAAAAGCCTGATTTGATTATTTGTGATTTACTTTATGGTATTTCACAATATAGTTATGACAAAAAGATCAACAACAATGAGTTAGAACAATTGTTGAACAATATTAATATTAATTTTGATTTTTCTCTTAGTTCAACAATGGTCTTCTTTTGCTGTGACAGAGATGTCTCTTTTATTTTACAGGTAAGTTTAATATTAATATTAAATTTTTTTTTAACTGATATTAATATTAAATGAATGTTTAATATTAATATTAAACATTTGTTTTAATATTAATATTAAAAGTGGTTCGATTCTAAGAAAATATCAGCTTTTCTCTGTACATGAGTAAAGGCTTATAAAAGAAACTTTCATTAAAGTGTATATCACAAGACTAAGTACATGATTATTGTTCATCCTGGTTTTGGAGGTAAAGGAAGAGAACAATCTCTGTTCTACAAACTTAGACCCCAAGCATTTATTTTTTCTCTTAAGTTCAAGTTTATCATGAAGCATGGTATAGAATTAGAAGTGAATGAATTTTAGAAGTCAATAGATTTAATTGCGTATTTAGTTTACAATTTTACTATCATTCAAGATCTCATTATTGATTTATATTCAAGTACAAGTATAACTGCAGTTGTAGCTTTATTAACTGACAGAACATGTGTAAGTTTTAAGATAGATCTTAAACAATATTTGTATTCATATGAATGTATAGAAAGTATTGTAAAAGCTGTTACTTCAAAGAATTTAGAGGTAAAATATCCTTATCCACAACTATACAACATACACTGTATTACTAGTAAAGAAGCTCAAAAGAAAAAGACTAAAAGAAAGAAGTATACAAAGAAACAGTCCAAACAACCTGTAAATGAAGCAACAGATGAAGATGATAGTAAAGAAAGTATTATTACAACATATAAAAAGACTAAAAGTAGCAAAAATAAGAATGCACCAACTGATAAAAGCAACAAATCCAAGAAAATAAAAAGATAAAATTATTGTAATTTAATAAACTTGTTTATTTTTCAATTAATATTAATAATTACATTTATTTTCATATTCATATTAAATGCCCTACCAAAAATCCTGATTTCATATAAATTATTATACTAAAATCTATAAAAGCTATTTCATTATATAGCAAAATTTAACACAATTGAAATTTTAAGTCTATTAAATGAAAATCTATTGCTATAAAACTTAAAACTTTTTCAAAGCCCTCTACATCATCAAACAAAATTGATTTTAATCTTTTGTTTATAATATATAGATTAATTAAAAAGTGATATCTTTATTCATATTATAATCTTTTAAATTTTAAAAGCAAAAAAGAAGAATTAATAGTATCTTATTGTTTTTGTTGTTGATTTATTGTAAAATTTAATTGGTCACCAATATTGTTATTGTTAATTTCTATGTTTTTTATATTTCTATTGAAAACATTCAGAAGCAAGAAAGATGATGTTTTTATTTAATTTTTAATAAAATTTATAACAACAATCACTCAACAAGAAGATAATTTGAATTTTGTTTGGAAGGAGATGAGTGTAATTGATAGTATAGAATTTTTGAAGAAGATGAAAATTAGAAAGAAATAAGAGAAATTTAAAAGTCGTTTGAAGTTAAATGTTTAGATAATTTGTAGTTAAATAAAATTTTACAACAAAAGAAATATTTAAATGAAACTTTGGCCTAGTGGTAAAGGTTTGGATTATACTTACATAGTCTCAGGTTCAAATTCGGCCCACAAAAAAAACTTTAATAAAAAAAACAAGGGAATTTAAGATTAAAATTAGCTTATCCACTTTTTGTAAATGTAACTGTAAACTTAACTGCGTTGAGAGGTTGTGGGAGGGTAGTTATAAAGAAATAGGCTTAACCTTTATTTTTATTACAACATGTTTAGCCAACTATATTATGTGATATTTATATGATTGTAGTTTTTTTAATTTTTTTTATAGTAGAAACTATTTTCTGCCATTCAAAATTAGCTGGTAGGAAATGTATTTCAGTAATGAGCAGGTTTTTTTTTCAGACGTTTAAATTTGGCATTAGAAAAACTCATTTTTTAGCTTTTCAGACATCTGAAAGTGTATTGCTGAAAAATTTTTTAGACCCATCTATTCCTAGTATAAAAGAGTCATTTTTCAGCTAAAAAAATAAAAATTTAATAATTTTATAAAAAAATCAATTCTAAACAACCAAACGTACAACAATATTATTTAATATTTATTTTAAAATTATAAATTTTATTTAAAAAAGTTAATAATTTTTGTTACATAGAATTAACAGTAAAATTAATCATTAATTATTAAAACTTTACATTTAATATTTGTTAGAAAACTGCAGGACATTGTCTTTGTTCTGTTGGATGGATTAAACTATCAATGTTTATTAGAAACATTATTTCTCTTTTCAACCACATTCAATTATAAACTTATTTCTACACCAAGTAATAAAGTCTGTAAAGAAAAGCAAGATAAATTCCTTTTATTATAGAACGTTCTATAATCATGTTAAGCTTCATTTAAAACATTCTAATTATTTTAACAATTATTATCTGTTTGTTCTTATATGTGGTTTTACAAAATACTTTACAAAGAGTTACAAAAAAAAATACTTTTACTAATCGATTCATCAAAACAAATTACTAAATACCATATAAACAACAATGATTAATTTTACAAAAAAAAATCAATATTTTTATTATTTTCACACTAGAAATAAACTATTTCTTTTAATGCAAAACTATCATATTTGTATCATCACTATTTAACAATGATTTTCTTATTAGAAAAATGTATTTTCCTTTTTACCCACTATCATGATATAATAATGTGTACAGACTTGTAGACTTATAATTCATTCAAACTGCTTGTCGTTTCCGATGGGAAGAAGATGATAGAGCTCTAAAATAGCCTTTTCAATAAAAAATATTTTATCATCGTGTGTTAATTAGTGATTAAAAGATTCCTACAAAAATGAAATACAAAAAAAATAAACTACAACCCTCAACAGCAATATGAATAGTAATATTATCAAAATAGCTAATACAACGATAACAACAACAATAATAGGATCAAATAATAGTAATAATAATAATGGTAAAGAAACATCAGTTTGTGTTGTATCTTAACTTTTTACAAATACAACAATAATTATTAAACAATACAATTAAATAATATAAATACAAAAGCAATCAAATGATACTTGTGTACAGAATTTAGTGGATGGATTATTTCAAGGATATAATGCAACAGTATTAGCATATGGTCAAACTGTACATTTTTAATTTTTATTTACAATAATAATATTTTATAATTATTAATTAAAGAGACCAGGAAAAACATTTACAATAAAGAACAGCCAATCATTTTAATTTATTATTAGAAGAAAAAATGGACATTAAATTTTTAATACAATTGAAAATTATAAAATCTACTCAACCCACTTTACAAAATTCAACTTTAAATCAACAAATAACAGAAATTGAACATTGTTGAAGTTTAACCAAAATTAATCAAATAAAAAAACAATTATTGATCGTAAAACAATAAATTATTTGAATAATTTATTATATATAATTGAGCTTTAGTTGTTAATGTTAATAAGACTTTACAAACTGAATTTTAATTTTTCGTTGAAATTTATTTCTATTAAATTAATGATTCTGATTTAACATTTTTTAAATTTTATTATTGTTTGTTACATATTTTTATTTACTTTAATAGTGCAACCTTTATAATTAACACAATAAAATAATGTTGTTTAGATAAAATATTTTTATTATTTACAACAAGTATAAATTTAAATATTTAAAAATATTTACAAATTTATCAATTAATTATTACAACAAATTTTAAAACAAAAAAATCAATTTCACAATTATTATTAATTTAAACTTTAATAAAATTATTTTTAAATTCACATTTGTTAAAACAAATTCTTTAACATTTCAACAAATGAAAACTCATGAAAAAGTGTAATTTTATGTGGGTACTATATGTTAACAACTATGCTTCTACAAGACGGTGAATAATTTTTTATTTAAACAAAAGAATTAACAAAGTTAGACAATAACGATGATGTTGTTACATCATTCCATTGACAATCCTTTTGTAAAATAAATCAAATTAATCATTATTTGAACTGCAATTAACATTAAAATAATATAGATTTTTAATAACTAATAGAATTGTTTAGCAATTATAATAAATTTTAAATCCTCATTCTATAAAAAATCTGTTTTGCTATTTTTAACAATGTAATTTTAACAAAAATGAAATTGTTTATTGTAAAGTTTTTAGCAAAATATTGAACATGTTTCTAAATCAATCATTAACCTAAAAAAATAACTGATTTATATATTGTAGCTTCAAAAATTCATTAATATTATAAAAACTTTGTTAGTATAAAACTTTTATTTACAACAACATGTTTATTGTAAAATATAATTTTATTTTTTCTTTTGTATTTGATTGATGACAGTTTATTAAATTAAATTATTAATGATTACAAAATAATAATTATTTAAATTCAATCTCTAATTTTTTCATTCCAATTACATGGATTAAATCTTATTTTTCATTTTAATCCAAATACTTTAAATTCATCACTAAAAAATCTTTCCCATTTTTTAATATTTAATGGAGTTTCAATATTTATAATATTAACATAATCATATTCTGGATATTTATTTTTAAAATTATTAATTATTTGATTGTTATTTAATTCTTTTGAGTTTGATAATTTTAAATTATTATTTTGTTTTTGTAAAATATTTTTAGAATTATTTAAATCTTCAATTGTTTGTTGTAATTTAATAATTTTATTATTTTGTTCATCAATTTTATTATTTTGATTTGTTAATAATTTTTGTAAATTAATAATTTCATTATTTTGATCTGTTGAGGTATTTTTTAAATTAATTATTTCTTTATTTTGATTTTCAATTTTATTATTTTGATTTTTATTTAATTGTTGTAAATTAATTATTTCTTTATTTTGATTTTCAATTTTACTATTTTGATTTTGTAAACATTTTAATAACATTAAATTAAATGAATCTAATTTATTTTCATTTGTTTTAATAAATAAATTAAAATATTTATCCATAAAATTTAATTTTAAATATTCATTCATTAATAAAGTTTCAATTTCTTTATTTTCATTATTTAATTCATAAATTATTTCTAAATATTTAATTTCATTACTATTTTTATATAATTCTTTATAAATAATAATTAATTCATTTTGTAAATCATTTTTGTAATCTAAGATAAATTCAAGTAATTTATTTAAGTCTGTTTCATTTAAATTAATTTCTTTAAATAAATTTTTAAAAAATGTAACAAATTTATTATTATTTTCATTAATTTTAATATTTAATAATTTTTGTAATAAATTATTTCTATTGTAATTACTTTCATTAAATAAAATAATTAAAATGTCTAATTTAAATTCATTAATCTCATTAAATATTTTATCAATTAAATTATTATTTAAATTGTTTAATTTACAATATTTTGTAAATATTTCAATTAATAAATTATCATTTTCTTTATTTTTTAATTGAATTAATAAATTTAATAATTCATTGTAATATTTTTGTAAATACTTATCACTAATTAATTTATTTTCTAATAATTTTAATTTGATTAATTTAAATTGTAAATCTTGTGATTCATTAATGGCTTTCATATAATTATTAAATAATTTATCTTCATTCAATTCATTTAATAAAATATTAAATTTTAATTCAATTAATTCATTTTTACAATTTTTAAAACTATCATCACTTTTAATTAAATCTAATGATTCATTAATTAATTCCAAACATAAATCAATTAAATTATTTTCAGTTGACCACATTTTAATGTGTTTAATTACTTTTTTAATAAATTTATTTACTTTTTCATCAATAGTATCTTTTAAAATAACATTTCTAGCTAAAGATTTAGTTTTTAATGTAGCTCTAGTTATGGGACAAGTATTTTTAGATTTTAACCATTCTTCAATTGAATTTCTATCATAAGTTTGTCCAGTTTCAATGGTGACTGGATCAATCATTAATTGTTGACTAATTGGACAATTATATTTATTTAAATATTTATTCTTCCATTCTTCAATTTGTTTTTCAATTTCATCTTTATTGAAAGAAGAAGATGATGATGGTGTGTTTAATGGAGAGGAAGAAGTAGATGATGATGAATTATTGTTTTGTTGTTGTGACATTTTTTTTTTGAAAGCGAAGGTTTGAGTGATGTGAAAAGATGAAAACTGATGAATTCAAATGAAAAAAGAAAGTGGCGCCAAAATTTTTCATTTCCTTTTATTTTCAAGGTCAGTAATTGGTAATAAGGAATTTTTAATTTCCTAATTGTATGAATATTCATTACTTACAATAGTAAACAAAACCGCACAATAAATTTTAAACAGAATTTAATTATCCATATTTTTTATTTATTGTTTTCTTTAGGAACAGATTGTTCCAACAAGATGATGAATAATTTAATAATTAAACATGATTTTTCGGAATGATAAATTGAAGGAATACACAAAAATAAAATTTAAAAATAAAAAATTACATCACTAAAACAACAATGAAACAAATAACGTAACAAATAATTTTATAAAAAAATCAATTCTTAACAGCCAAACGTACAACAATATCTTTAAAGAAGACAAATTAAATTATTTAATATTTATTTTTATAATTTTTATTTAAAAAATTAAATAATTTTTATTAAAATTTATTTAAAAAATTAAATAATTTTTATTTAAAAATGTTAATAATTTTAATTACATAGAATTAACAATAAAATTAATCATTAATTATTAAAACTTTACATTTAAAATTTATTAGAAAACTGTAGGACATTGTCTTTGTTCTGTTTAATGGATTAAATTATTAATGTTTATTAGAAACATTATTTCTCTCTTCAACCACATTCAGTTATAAATTTATAAATTCTACACCAAGTAATAAAGTCTGTAAAGAGAATATTTCGATAGGGAATTTACTTTAATAGAATAATTTCTAAATAATTCATTATTTACATATACTTTTTTGTGTAAATACAATAGCTTTACAATACTATGTTCAATCATTTCTTTATTTAGTGAATTTACTGTTAGATAAATACCATTGTAATAGCTTTTTTCTTATAAAACTTTCTTTTTTTACTATCATAAACCTTTCATTAATTGTTTTTCTGTACGAATTACTAAAAAAGAGAGATTTTCGATGCCTCATTGTAAATTGTTATTTCAATAAATTTAAGGATAATCAACTTTTGCGTTGTTAATGTCTTAATTATATAATTTTGATTTTCTTTTTTTATTTACAGAAAAAGGGAATCTTATATGATTGTTCTTAATTAAATTGCCTTAAATAAAGTAAGAAGTTTAAATACATTAATAAGAGATAGAGCTGAAATAATAATTTGTAAAAGATTTAATCATGATAATAAAAATATTAATTATTATAGTAAATTAGAACTTTTCTTAAAATTAATAACAATCTCTGATGTTGAAAGACTATTTTCTGCAAATTGTGACATTTATTTCCACTTATTTAAAAGCCTTATTTTTAAGCCTTTCCTTAATGTTTTTTCTATTGTACTTTGATAGAATAGGTAAAATCTCAAATAATTAGAATTATGCAGAACAGAAACAAAATCAAAACAAAAGTAATTCCATTAATAGTATACAAAACAGTTATGCTTGTAATATCAAAATAAATAACGAACAATTAGAAATGTCATTATACTTTACAAAGAGTTCCGAATTTAAAAAATTAACAAAAACATTATCATCAACAACCAATAAAACTAAAATTAATAGTTAATTATTCGAATTAAAAAATTAACCAAAAAAAATAATTTAGTAAAATAATAAATTATTGGAATAATAAATTATTATATTATAAATACTATGATTTAAATTTTAAATATTTATTGAAATTTATTTCTGAAATAGGACGATTATTTTTTTTGTAACATTATTTTATTTTACAAAATACTTTACAAAACGTTTCTAATTAAAAATATTATATCTACTTGTATAGATCTATCTATCTTAAAATTAATAATAAATTACTAAATACTTTATAACCAGTTATTCAGTGTGTCAATTAAAGTAATTTCACTTGAATTAATCTATTATATTTTGTAATATTAAATTTAATATAATAAAATTGAAGGTAAATTATATCAATAAATGAAAATGTTGTTACAATAGTTTTTATAACCAATATAGAAATTAAATTCTTTAAAAAAATTAATTTATTGTTTAAATCAAATATTTTTTATTTTCAACAACTAGTTTATAAATAAATACTTTACAAAAAAATTCCATAATTATAAACTTTTAATAAAAGAATAAATTACAATTACGACAATGGTTTTGTAAAGTATTTCATTTTAATAATTTTTCTAACAATTACAATAATATATCATTGATTCATTGTCTTGTTATACAACTAAAGTATTGCTAATTGAATTGAGTAATTTGTTGTAATTTCATCTTTATTAAAAGAAGAGAACGATAGAGCAGTTAATGAAGAGAATTTATTTGGTTTATAACACTAATCAACGATAGAATTTAAAGAAGAAAGGAGCTAGAAATGGTGTTTACAATAAGGTAAAACAAAATGATTCTTGTAATGTTGTTTTAAATGAAACATTATTATGTAACTTTTATTATTAAATTTCATTTCTTTTCTGATTTTAATTTCTTATTATCATTTGTCTATTATTTTAATTAGGTTATAATCTTTTGTAAACTTTTTGTAACCTTAATATGTTTTTTAATAAAACGGATTTTAAAAAAAATAACAAATAATTAACAAGTCAAAAGAATTGGAAAAACTTTATATTTTATAAAATAATTTCTTTTATTAATTGTTCTAAATCATTTTTTTGTAACATTATTATTAGAAAAGACTTACAAAAGTTCTGAGATAAATTGCATTTGATTTAAAATTAAAAAAAAAATTACATCCACTTTTGAAACAACAACGTAATAACTACCGTAATAATTTTAAAAAAATATCAATTCTTCCTAAAGAATTCTCCTTAGAACAAGAAATATAAATATTTAAATTTTATTCAATTGCTAAATCTATAACTCTATTGAATATACAACAATATTCTTAAAGAAGAAAATTTATGTGTAATTGATTATTATGTGTATTGAAATAATCATTAAATTAAATATCAATTGTTCGTTACAATTTATTTCTATTAATTTCTTTTTCTTCTTCATTTTCATTTTTACATTGTAAACTATTTAACTCTAAATAAATACCACATTCATTTTCATTTGATTTACTTGTTCCTTTTGGAAAAATACATATTTCCCATTTTAATCCAAATACTTCAAATATATCACTAAAAAATCTTTCTTCTTTTTTTACATTTAATGGAATTTCAATATTTATAATATTGACATAATCATATTCTGGATGTAAATATTTAAAATTATTAATTATTTGATTGTTATTTAATTTATTTAATTTATTTAAATTTAATAATTCATTTTTAAAATTAATATTTTCTTGTTGTAACTTATTTGTTAAATTATTTAAATCTTCATTTGTTTGTTGTAATTTAATAATTTTATTATTTTGATTTGTTAATAATTTTTGTAAATTAATAATTTCATTATTTTGATTTAAATTTAATTGTTGTAAACTTTCAATTTTATTATTTTGATTTTGTAAACATTTTAATAACATTAAATTAAATGAATCTAATTTATTTTCATTTGTTTTAATAAATAAATTATAATATTTATCCATTAAATTTAATTTTAAATATTCATTTAATAATTGTTGTTCAGTTTCTTTATTTTCATTATTTAAATCATAAATTATTTCTAAATATTTAATTTCATTATTCTTTTTATATAATTCTTTATAAATAATAATTAATTCATTTTGTAAATCATTTTTGTAATCTTCAATAAATTCAATTAATTCATTTAAGTCTGTTTCATTTAAATTAATTTCTTTAAATAAATTTTTAAAAAATGTAATAAATTTATTATTATTTTCATTAATGTTTATATTAAATAATTTTTGTAATAAATTATTTCTATTGTAATTGCTTTCATTAAATAAAATAAATAAAATGTCTAATTTAAATTCATCAGCTTCTAAATTATTAAATAGTTTGTCAATTAAATTATTATTTGAATTATTTAATTTACAATATTTTGTAAATATTTCAATTATTAAATTGTTATTGTCATTATTTTGTAATTGAATTAATAAATTTAATAATTCTTCATAATATTTTTGTAAATATTTGTCACTAATTAATTTATTTTCTAATAATTTTAATTTGATTAATTTAAATTCTAAATCTTTTAATTCATTTAAAGCTTTCATATAATTATTAAATAATTTATCTTCATTCAATTCATTTAATAAAATATTAAATTTTAATTCAATTAATTCATTTTTACAATTTTTAAAACTATCATCATTTTTAATTAAATCTAATGATTCATTAATTAATTCAGAACATAAATCAATTAAATTATTATCAGTTGACCACATTTTAACATGTTTAATTACTTTTTTAATAAATTTATTTACTTTTTCATCAATAGTATCTTTTAAAATCACATTTCTAGCTAAAGATTTACTTTTTAATGTAGCTCTAGTTATGGGACATGTATTTTTAGATTTTAACCATTCTTCAATTGTTTTTCTATCATAAGTTTGTCCAGTTTCAATTGTGACTGGATCAATCATTAATTGTTGACTAATTGGACAATTATATTTATTTAAATATTTATTTTTCCATTCTTCAATTTGTTTTTCAATTTCATCTTTATTGAAAGAAGAAGGTGATGATGGTGTGTTTAATGGAGAGGAAGAAGTAGATGAAAGTGGTGAGTTATATTGTGACATTTTTTTTGAAAGTTGGACATGATTGCGCGAGTGAATGATGTGACAAGATGAAAACTGATGAATTCAAATGCAACAAGAAAGGAGCGCCAAAATTCATCATCTTGTTTGAGTCGTTCGGCGACAATCTTTTTATTGTACGAGATCAAAAAAATGAGCGAATCCGATCTATTACTCCTCTAATAACACAGCATCTTCCTTAACACAACCATCTTGCCTATCGGAAACAGAAATTGAAATTTTAAACAAGTATAACAAAATACTATGTGAAGAAGAACAAAAAGTAATAGAAAATATTATAAAAACTCATCATTCTACCAATAATACTTATGAAAATTTAAAAAAACAAAAAAATGTAAAAAGAAATAATAAATTTATTAATTTAACAACAGTTAGAAAATGGTTTTTTGTTTATTTGTTAAATTTTTATTCAGAATTTGGTTATAATTTGTTAGAAATAATTTTAATTTTTTTATTCAAAACATTAATAATAATACTTTATTAATTATAAACTTTCCATTAATTATCAATTAAATCAAATTTATAAATAGTATAACTTAAATTAATTTTTACCATTTCTGTATACTCAAAGTATACAAATTTTACTTTATAAACCATGCTTCTCTTTTTAATATTTGTTTCTTTATCTGTCCAGTATAGTTTCTACCAGTTTGTAGTATATAAGGGAGGTAATATTTTAGTTGATTTCAAAGAGAATTTAATTGAATGAATATAAAAATTTATAATATCTCCATGATCTTTAACATAATTATAATTAATACATTCTATTAGCATTACAAATTTCTTTAAATTATCAACAAATTTCTTCCAAACCCTTTCACTCATATTACTAACAAAATTACCACTTCTTCCATCAATAACTTTACTCATTCCATCTTGCAATCTAAAAATAATTCGATTTTCTATTTGTTTTAATTTTTTTTTTAATTTCAAATCTATTTCCTTTTCTATTTTATTTGAATGATCAGTTTTAGGAAATTTAATGATTTGTGACAATTTTTTATTTGGTAAAATCCAAAGAACTATTCTTTGAGTATGAAGTTTTAGATAAGAATTAAAAGATGAGAGATTAATATTTTTATATTTTTTAATTTCTTTATTATCCTCTTTTACGTCTCAATTTGAGAGGAGAAATTTATAAAATTTAGATTGACCATTATTGTTTGTTGAAGATGATAAAATTAATTGATTGTTTATGTTTGTATGTTGTTTGATTGATTGAAATGAGTTGTTGATTAATGGGTTGATTTGGTTATTTTGATTTGGATGATTATTTTGTTGATTATTTAAGTTCAATTTGTTATTTATGATGAGAAATGAATTAAGTAAGGTGTTGTTTCATTTTTTTATTTTAGTTGTGCTGATTTTATAGTGTGTAAAGTGCGATTACAAAAAAAAAGAATTTTCCCAAGCTTCACCGAACGATCTGGTAGGTTGTTGTTTCCGACGGTACTACTAGATTCATCTAAATTACTAATATTTTCTTGATGATTTTCAACAACAATACTTTTTTCATTATTGTCTCTTTTCTCTTTTCGTTTCTTGCTAATCGTTTGTCTATTATTTCTATAGTAAACACGTTTTCTTTCTAGAATTTTTTCTTCGTTACAGGGTAGTATCTTCTTTCTCTTTCTCTATGATGTTTCATTTTATTTTGTTTTGTGGTTGGTTTATGAGGAAACACTGATTGTTGATGTATTAAATATATTAATGTCACATAAATTAAGTAGCAAGGCTAAACATAGTAACGTCAAGAGACAATGAACTGTTTTTTAACGCTTTATACTACACTGCCCCCTTAAACAATAAAAAACGGGATAATTAAATTCTGTTTAAAATTTATTGTACAATTTAGTTTACTATTGTAAGTAATGAATATTCATACAATTAGGAAATTAAAAAATCTTTACTAATTATTGACCTTTGAAAATAATGATTGAATAATTAAGCATGAAAAGTAAGAATGATAAATCTAAAAACTGAAAAGTTTCATTAAGTTTCATTCTTGAATTTACAAAACACTTTATAAAACGTTCGAAATACAAAAAAATATTAAAAAAAATATTTTAATTTCAATTTAACATACGTGGTTTTAATTATTATTATTAAAAGATTATTTCAAGTAATGCGTATTACAATACTGCTAATAGTCCTCCATTAAACAGTTATTTTGTTCCAAAAGTTGTTTCAGAACAAATATCAAATAATAAACTAAACACAACAAATAACAATCACTCTTCACTTTACAATAATAATTTACAACATTCCTCTACGCAACAAATAATAATACCGCCTCATCACTACTATCATAATAATTTTAAAGCAAAAAGAAAATCATTTATAATCTCAAAAGATTTACACATTAAAAAAGAAAGAAATTAACATTTACAATTAAAAGAATTAAATTTTCAAAATTTTTAAAGTTTTCAATTATTAATGTTACTCCATCACTTTTAATAACAACTATATTACATTCTCCTTCTTATAATAATCATCATCACAATAACCAAACCTACAACTCTACTGAACTCACAGTAATATTTATTGAATCTAAAAAAAAAAAAAACTAAACCATTTAATATAATGTCAATTGTATTTACTATAACAATATTGCTTAGCAGTTCTATAGTTTTTTTAAAGAAAAAAAACAAGGGTTTTTTTA
>CADWAF010001045.1:0-35587 GCA_902984215.1 Willaertia magna
CCAAACTAATACAGCTGATATCAACCAAACACAAATTATAAGAAATAATAATAATACAAATGCTCCTCCATTACCACCTCTAGATTTATTTCCTAACTTAATGTCCAATAGTAAAACATAGTATTTACAATAAAAAATTTTTTTTGTAATAATTTAGATTTAAAAAAATACAATGACAACCACCCACAACAATAAAATTGAACCGCAACACTTAACTTTAGATACATTTTACGAAATTTCAAAATTTATTGAAGATTTTAAAGATTATGTAAATTTTGCCCAAATAAATAAATATTTTTATGAAAATTTATTATTATCATCTTTAATTTCAGTTCCTTCAATAAATAAATTTTGTAAATTATTTAAATTTAATAAACAATTTCCATAAATAAATTTACAATTTTCAATTCTTAACTCAGTCAACTGATTTAAATTTTGTAAACTGCTATCAATTACATTACAACATAAAAAATGCAAAACTTTTAAGTTTTTTAAATGTGATAAATTTATTTCTTGTAACAAACTAAAATAAATGAATAATTCTTCTAAATTTGGTAAATTATTTAAAATTAAATCATCTTCTAAAGAAGTAATATGTAAACTTTTTAAATTTATAAATTTTTGTAATAAATTAAAATTATTATTTTTGTCGCCGCCTCTAATATTATTCTAATATTATTTAACAAATTTAGAAATTGTACACATTAATAACACGGGTGTTAAAGAAGATTATTTAGAAAATTTAATAAATCTTAAAGAATTGTATGCTAACTACTGTTACAATTTAACTTTAGGTCAATTTTTATTAAATTTAAACAAATTAAAAGCTTTATCGCTTGGTGCAGAGTTGTCATTTGAAAATGAAAAATTAAGAGAATTAAAAAGCAAGATTAAAAATGGCGAAAAATTAAAAAATCTCTATTATTAAAAGTTTGCAATTTATGTATTCTATCAACGCTTCTGTTGTAAATCAATTTCAATTTACGATTTAAAGAAAAGTGCTTGGGGAAAACAAAATCACTTACAATTTATATTTTAACTTTTTCATATTTTTTGACATGTGAGTTTATTTGGGGAGCTGTAAAAAAAATTTATCTATGTTATCTAAAATTGCTCGTAGCAATTTGATGATTAATAGCTTGTGTTTGGGATGGAAAAATTCAACAAAGCTAAAAAATTTTTGTTAAAACCAATTTATTCGGTTATGTTACATTTAAACAACAAAACAATTGAGTGAATAAACAGCTAGATAGTTTATATTAGATTACATCATGTACAAAAATTTATGCTTCTTCGCACCATTTGTTTTCTTCTCTGATCTTTGCTTCTTCTTCTGGTGTAAAATCATTTTCAATACCAAACATTTCTCTGATTTGTTCTGGTGATTTACCCTTGATCATACTTGCAACTTTAGCACAAGTTAAATCTAAAAGATCTTTAATATTTAGGTAGTTTGCTGCCATGATGAGTTCAATTAATAAAGATTGATCAAGACTATCTAAGAATTTCTTATCCCAATCGCAAATAACGTCTTCAATTTTACCCTTTAATGGTTTTTCAATTTCTTGTGCAGGTTCCTTATGGTGATATTGGCAATATTCAATAACCTTTTGCAATGGTTTAGAATCAACGTTTGGTACTGGGATGATTGGAACGTCATCTTCTTCACCTTCTTCTAACATATCTTTAACTAAACCAGATAGTTTAATAACTTCTCTTTCAACTTTGAAGGATTGTTTATCCTTTGATTGTAATTCGACTAACTTTGCAGATTCTTCAGACATTTTTGCTTTGTTGAGATATTTTTTTGCAGTCTAACTTTTCCAATGCTCGATTTAAATACAAATCGTTGTTGGAGGAACCAGTACCATCCTCCACCTTTTGATGGAAAGGTAAATTGTTGATGCATTGTAACGTCCATCCAATCAATTAACGTTGCTGTGAAATGAGTTCTTTTCGCAATGCTCGTCCACTGGAACTATCCCAATTGCCAACCATCAGATTTTATTGGGTTACAAAAAGTTCCACTACAGACCACCTCAATCAAAGGGTGATGTTAATTGAAATAATGAAAGAATAAATTCTTTGTAAGTTACTTTCCCATCATTGCTTATTTTTCTGAAGGAATCAATACAACGTTGAATTTTAGTGGGAGAGGGTTGGGGAACAATGTGATTATCTTTTAACACTAAATCTAGCATCTCAACAATGGAATTTATCTCTACAAAGCCTGTTCCACTGTCAAGTTGTCCAAATAATTCCTCTACAATTTTTAAATATTCCTCATACAATAAACAAGCATTAATACCTGCAGCAAACTCTTGAAAGCTCAATAATGTATTTGAATTTCCTTTGTTTAAAACGTCCACTACTTTCTTTAAGATTTCTGGGGGAAAATCGTTACAAACCAACTTAACAAGTTTAACAAATTCCGAACCGTTTAGACCTATATCTTCTGGTGAATTTTTATTACTAAAAGAATTATATGCTGCAACTAGGTTATCGAAAAATGCCTCTTGATTCCTTTTGGCTAACTTAATATAACGGTATGATCTAGTAAGAGAGTTAGAGCCTTTTACTACATTGTTAAAACTGTTTTTTCGTAAGCAAATCAAAAAGTTGAAACATACTATTCCGATAAAAACTCTAAGGGATCTTCTGGTCTATTTTCTAATACTTAAGACTTGTTGGCATGAAGGAAAGTTTGATATAATACAACTTACTGAGCGTTATGGCATCCTTTAAATACGTAGTAACGCCTGTTTGGTCGAAATACTCTTGGGCATCCATTTTTTCCAAAAAAATTGCCATTGTAAATTAGCTACAAGTTGACACTAAAAAATGCCTTTAAGAGTTTGGCCTTCCGTATGTATTTTAAAATGAAATTAATTACAGGAGTTAACATGATGATGATTAAAATAAAATATTTTTTTTAATGTATTTTAATATTTAAATATATAGGTAGTTTTAGCATCCATGTTTATTGCTGGATTCGTTCATGGAAATGATAAACAAGCAAATTTAATTAGAGCAGCAAAAGCTAGAGTTAATGATGAAGAACAATTAATAGAAAAATACGTTCATGAATTACAAGAAGAAAAACAAAAGCAAGAAGCAGCAGGTACGTAAAAAACCTATTTATTGAGATTTTAAAAACTAATTACTTGTATAGCAAGAGGAGAAGATGCATCTTTATACAATGTCCCACCAGGATTGAGAAATATGGCAAAAACTATCAAAACAAACAGAGATAAAAACGCAGCTGCAACAACTAATTAAATATAAAGGCTTTTTGTAAAAGATGGGTTTAAATTATTTTTGTACAAATAGTATATTTCGAATAAATTACTTGAATGTGATATTTCCGAATTATTACTGACATAATAAATTATTTAGTTTAGATTATTTAGTTGTAAGTCATTGGACATTGATTACTGTCTCTTATTAGATTTCCCATGATTAAGATAAAATCCATTAACCATAAAGCAAATTGTAGGAAAGATATGAAAACAACAGATCCATTGAAGAATAACCAAGTAACTTTACGTTTTCCATTCAAGGTAGATGCATCAATTGAAAAACTAAAACAACAACGTAAACAAGTGAATGAAAGTACTAAACAACCCAAAATTAATTTTAAAAACCCATTGGATATAAATCCCAAGTAAAACCTATCCGCTCCAAAACCACCAAGTACTAAACTTAATATCGTGGCTGTGATCCAAGATTTTTGTTGATTTACACAACTTAACGGTATTGGTTTAGGAATTTTGTCTGTGACTGGTGTAATAATTTCCGATCCATAGAAATAAGATAAAAGGGAATCGTCAGGTAATGAGTGAATAAAACATAAAGAAATCAATAAGAGTAAGATGATAGAGAGGTGTTTGTGCATCATGATTTTTTATATTTAGATTTGGTCTGATGCTTTAAATACAATTCAGATCCTATAAAGACAAACAAAGCCACTGTAAAAATATCAGGACCGACCGTGGATTGAACACGGGACCTACAGATGGTTTGCAATACACATTGCAATCTGCTGCTCTACCACTGAGCTATCGACCCACTGAATCTTCCCACCCAAGTTTACTGTTTAAAGACAGTGCAATGGCTAACAATCCACAAATTGGAGATGCGCTTTTGGCTTGTGCAGACACAAACAAAATGCTTTCAAACACTAAATCTTACTTGATTGATTCCAGCATATACACTTCCTTCTATTTCTTCTGGCAAAAAGAAGTATTTTCCCAGTGGTACATCAGACCATTCAAAGTAAATGGCACCACATTTAATTGTTGTGAACAATACATGATGTATCAGAAAGCAATTTTATTCAATGACAAAGCTGTGGCCGATCAAATTCTAAAAACTATGGATCCAAAAAAACAAAAGGCTTTAGGAAGAAAAGTAAAGTCATTTGACAATAAAACTTGGGAAGAAAATAGAGATCGTATAGTTTACGAAGGAAATTATGCAAAATTCACACAACACGATGATTTACTACAAGAATTATTAAAACATAAAAATGTAGAATATGGTAAGTATAGAGGGTTATACTGAAATATTTAAATTTTATTCAACAATAATTACCACAATGTTTACAGTTGAAGCTTCTCCTTATGATAAGATATGGGGCATTGGTTTAGAAGACACTCATCCTGATGCTTTAAACAAAAAAACTTGGAAAGGTCTTAACTTGCTTGGTAGAGTTTTAACTCAATTAAGGGAAGATCTCTTACAAGAAAGAGAAAAATAAATTACTTTAAACTTCTATCTCTCCATTTAGATCTTTGTAAAATACACGGTCTATTTCCAATATGTTTTCCATTTAAATTCTCTAAAGCATGAACATAATCATTTGCATCTAAGAATGACACAAAACCATAGCCTAATGATCTATTTGTTCTTGTACATCTTACAACTCTAGCCTTAACAAAACTTTTATAAGAAGAAAAGAATTTTGTTAATAAAGCATCAGTTACCTCATTCCCCAAACCAGAAACGTAAATACGATAATCATTCTCTGGCCATTCATTTAAGGTTGGATCGTCCCATACTTCATTTGTTCCTTTAATTGTTCTAAAATTCTTTTTATTTTTCTTTTTATTTTGTAATTGTTGTTGTTGTAATTGTTGTAAATGTTGATCTTGATGTAAAGCTTTATTTTGTTGTATTTGATTAGATTGTTGTTGAATTTGATAATCTTGTAAATATTGTTGTTGTTCTAATTCTAATTCTTCTTTACTTTTTTGATATTTTACAACTGGAGCACTAGATGCAATAATTGATATTGTTTTATTATTACCTTGATTATTATTATTATTGATTGTTGAAGTAAGTTGTTGTTTAGATAAAACGTTAGGTAGAGTTGTGGAAGGAAGTTTAGGTGGTAGTTTTTTAATGTCACTGGGTATTTCGGAATTGGTTTGGCTTTTTATTGGCAAAGATGTTTTTGGTTCAGTCTTTGTTTTTGTTGGTTTTTCTATTTTATTGTCAGTACCTTTAAGTTTTTGTTGTAAACTTTTTTGCAGTTCCGCTAACTTGGACTGAATGGAAGAAGCAGCGTTTGGGTTTGCTGGCATTTTTTTGTTAAATATTTATTTATTATTTACAATAATAATATTTGGTAAATACAGGTTCAATAAATTTGTTTTAATCACCAAACAACAGCTACTGTGTAAAGACAGGCAAGAAATTATTTAAAAAAAGATATTCTTAATTCAAATAGTTTCTTTTACCTTCTTTCCACTTTGTAACATTTTACAGCTTGGTTGACTTTGATTTTTATTATTTATACCACTTATTGAAAGTGGCACAAGCAATAAAGATCATTAAACTAATTTATCAATTTTTTGCATTTCTAAATAACAATTATCTTCTTGGGCAAGTTCTTTCTTAATAGCTCCAAGATTTCCAGCTGTATTATTACCACATCCATATAAATCGCCCAAAGATGTAACTGCAATTAAAAAATCCTTACCAATATTAAATTGAATAACAGAATATGGTATTGTATTAATTTTTGTAAATACTAATCTTTCTTGTCTATCTCCTAATCCTAACTCTCCATGATAATTAAAGCCACAAGCATACAAATCTCCAAATTGTGTTAATAAAACACTGAAAGTATCACTACATTTCAATTTCATAACAGGCTCCCTTTTCCACATTTTAATATTTTCAAATCTATTCCTATCTATTTTGTCATTATGTCCGAGTTGACCATAGTTATTATATCCACAACTATATAGTTCATTTGTTTCTTTAATAGATAATAAAGAATGAAATGAACTAATAGAAATGTGTTCTATATTATTTACCTCTTTTACTTTCATAAAATGTTTAGCTACCGTTCCTTCAACACCTAAATGACCAATAGAATTCATTCCAGAAATTAATAAATCTCCTTGTTCAGTTAATAAACATGTATATTTATCTCCACATACAATTTCCTTAATTTTAAATCCTGAAATAGAAGAATTATTATTAGAAGATGAAGTAGCAGTTTGTTCAACAGTTGTTGGTACAATCTCAGTCAAAGTGTGAACGGAAGAAGAAGCAACAGGATTGGTTACAACTTCTTTACTTGGTTTCTCAATGTTATTTATCTCTTTTTTAATTTTCTTTTTCTTCTCTTTCGCATCTTCTTGTTCCTTTTTTCTTTTCTTTCCTTCTTCATTTTCTTCACTTTCTTTATCATTGTTATTATTCTTTTTGTTTATTTGAGGTAACTGAATAATCATTGGTGTATTATTTCCAGTAAAACTTTTATTCTTAAAATCTGATTTTAATCTTTTCATTCCATTAACAGTCGACAATTCCATTTTAATTGCATTACTAAATTTACCTTTAGAGTTATACATAAAAACAATAGCTGGAATTTCCTTGTTATTAATTTTCTTTGTTACAATTTTATAATCATTAAAGAAATTAGCAATTTCATTTCTATCATGACAAGGTATATTTTTAATAGTAAGAGTTTTCTTTTCATCCATTATTCTTTCTAATTCTTGTTCATATTTTAAACTTTTGATTTTCTCAATAAAAGATGTGAATACTTCTTCATTTACCTTAATGATATCAACTTTTGATTTACCATGATCAGTATCAAAGGATTTTCCATTTAGGTTTTTTAAAATAGATTTAGCTTCATGATCGTCATAGGGTTTAATAAATATGGTATTTGTTTTATGAATAAGTCTTATATCTTCATCATTAAAGATGTAAATTTCATAGGAAGAAGGAAGATAATAATTTTCATAATAATCTTCATTTGTAGTTGTTTGTTGTCGTTTCTTTGCAATTTCGTATCCGTTTAAAAACTTTAAAACATCCTTTTCGGTAACGTTATTTGGGACTTCTGTAAGTTTTAAATAGTATTTCTTTTCGTTGTTATTACCATCAACCTTCTCTTGTTTAACGGTTTTTGAATTATCAACTGTGTTGTCACTATTGTGTGTTGTAGGGTTTTCCATAATTTTTTGCTTTTGTTTTTGCTTGAGAAACATTGGTAGCTATTTTTTTTGTAACGCCTCAATTTTATGTATTACCGATAAGAAATTAGCCATAAAACGCACTACAACTTTGTTAGGCCCATTTAGTTAAATATTTTATATTTACATAATAAAAAAATTAAATATAAAAATTAAATATAAAAATTTTATATTTTTTAAATTAAATATATATTTTTTAAAAATAATTTATTTAATATTATTAAAATAAAATTATTAATAAATAGAAAAATAATAAATAAAATAAAAATTATAATTAGTAAAATATATTTTAAATTTATTTTTATTTAAATTATAAAATTTTTTATTTTTTTTATTGTTATTTACATTAAAAAAATTTAAAGAAAATAAATAATAAAAATAATTCAAATCATTATTTATTATAATTAAATTAATAAATGGGTAATTAAATTTTATTTTTATTTTATATTATTTAAATAATATTTAAATTTAAAAAAATAAATTTATAAAATAATTTGTATAAATAATATAGTTAATAATAAATTTTAAATTTAAATTAATTTAAAAATAGAAATAATAATATTAAAAAATATTAAATATAATTTTATAACTAAAATAAAATTAAAAAATATATATTTTATAAAATAAAAATTATATTTTTATTGTAAAAAAATAAAATAAAAAAATAAAATTGTGAAAATTATTTATTAAAATTAAATAATGAAATTATTTTTATAATTATTGTTTTTATTTATTTACATATAAAAAATAAAAAGTTAAATATTTATAAATTAATATTTAGGTTTATTACTAAATTTTTATAAAACAATAAAATATTGGAACTTTTTATCTAAATAGATGTAACACTTCAATAATTTGTGTTTCTATAATAATAAACCTTTATAATTAATTCATTTAACTTCAAACTTTAACAAAAGGAAACGTTTACTTTTTCTTTCTAACTTCTCTGGCGGGAGGTAATTTCATTCTATTCCTCATCTGATACATATAAAATTAACTACAAAAAAATAAAGATATGGCTTGCCTTAACAAAATAATACTTTTGGCTTTAGCTTTGATGCTGTTGGCAGTATATACTAAGGCTGATTGTACCGGAATTATTGCAAACAAAAACAATGTTATGAATTGTGAAACTACAGTTTTGAGCGGTCTTCAGTTTTGTTCTTTCATGAATGGAAAGAAAACAGATAAAGCTTTCAACTCAAAAATTATTAGCAGCAACGAAACTTATGCAGACTATGTTGATTTTTTCTTGGAAGGCAAGTATTATTAATAATCACTTACTCATACATTTCTTTAGAGTCTTTTGAGAAAATGAGGGGGTATTTAGCAAAGGAAGGAATGCCTGTTTGTGGAGAATGTTTAGAGAGATTAAAGATTTTGTACTGCGCTAACGCATTCCCTGCAGAAGGTTATGTAAGCTGTCTTTCAAACTCTCTTCTTAAATATTTGGGAGAAATAGGAAATAGATGTAGTGGATTTTGTTGTGCTAAAGATAGTGGGCTCTGTCTGATTGACTCCAACGGAAAGTCCTGTACTATTAATTTAGATTATTCCAACGTTGGTTTACTTGCTTGTATGGCTCCTTCCCTTGGAAATCTTTTTTCAAAGCTTAAAGAATGTAATAAGCACTTTATCCGTAAAGCTTTATGCACAGATGCAATGGCAACTTGTGGTTGCTCTGTTGATTCAAAATTCAATGACGTTTGCGATAGATTTTTCTCTGATAATGGTGTTGCGATTGACTCGGGCTTAAATTATCCTAAAGGTCAATGTAGTTCCACACCTGGATGGTGTTCAAGTGGTTCTTGTCCAACAACAACTATGTCAACAAAGTCTTTGGACGGTTTACAATCTACTGAGAACATTTTCACATATATCGAGGGAATATTTGGAAATAGAAAACAATCAACTAGACAAATCGTAATTGGTACAAATCCAGAACTTAAAGCGTGCACAAGCAAAGTTTGGATTGGAGCTCCAGTCCCTTTTCTCTTCGTAAGTATTAGTTTCAGTAATATTGTAACACTATTAGCCAACCCTTAAATCTGTCAGCTTTGAACCTCCAGCAATGGCACAACTAGAATCTTATTCAAAACGTTTAGCTTGCTCTAATAATACTTGTGTTTACGCCTGTACTAATCCAAAATCTTTTGAATTTAATCCAGCAGCTGAGGCTGATGCCGGAAAGTGCAACGTAGATCCATTCGCAGGCCTTGTGTATGTTTCTGAAAACATTTGGTGGATAGCTACCTTAGCTGCAATTGCCGTTTTACTTGTTTTATGTTGCTTAGTTTCAGTAATGATATTCTGTATATACCGTTGTTGTTGTAGACAAAGAGTAAAGATGTTAAAACAACAAAGAAGGAAGAAGTTAGAGAAAGGTGATAGAGTAAGCAGACTTCAAAATGCAGCAGAAAGTATTTTAAACAAATTGTAAACAGTAAAATAAAAATTACCTTCTTATTCGTTGCAATGAGAAAGCAATTACTATATCGATTCAAACCTTCTGTAACTCAATTGACCATCAACAACCAACCATTGCGCTCATTTCACTCATCCTTATTGCGAAGCAGAACAAATGAAATTAAAACATCAAGTGATACCACAGTTTCAACCCCAATAAGTAGTGTTAACAATTTTTATCATCTAAGTGCGAGGGACATCAATGGAAATGAGAGAGGTTTCGAACAATTTAGAAACCAAGTATGTGTTGTAATTAATGTTGATGAAGAATTATTAGTGGACATTGAACATCATCGTCAAGCCGAAATAGCAACACAACTTCTTCAATTAAGGGATTTATATAACAATTATGTAGAAGATGGTTTTCAAGTACTTTGTTTCCCAACAGCAAAATCAGATTTAGTTGAAAAACAACATAAATATCATCACATCACTCATGCAAACCAAGAAATACATTATCCTGTAGAAACTCCTGATATTTCAACTAAAAGTATTAAAGAATTTTATTCCATTAACCCTCTCCAACAAATTGATGTAGATAGTTACCGCCATAAAGTACGTGACGTAGTTCAGAAATTTTACGATTGTAGATTTGTATTATTTGATAGAACTCACGTAAATGGTGAGGAAACACATGAAGTATTTCGTTTCTTAAAAGAAGCAGCATGGGAAGAATTAAAAATTAAAGAAGAAGAAATGTACAGAGATTTCCATCACGATGACATGCACACCCACCATGATATCCTTGAAATGAATACAAAGTTTGTAATTGATAAACATGGAAGAGTTGTTATTAGATTATCAAGAAATGTTGAACCATTACAAATGAATGGGTTAATTCAAAAGTTATTAGCTGAAAGGTAATAAAATTGTTGTGACATTTTATTTAACAAAAAAAATGTCAACTTTAGATGGATTTATTTCCGACAATATAATTTATTCCCTGTTGCAATCGGATGATGGTGATAATAAAAATATAAATGTTAAAATTGATTATGTTTCTATTATAATTATTATTGGAGCTGTATTTGCTTTAATTTTTATTATTTTATTACTTTCAATGATAATCTTTAGAAACTCAAAAAGTAGGTATTTAATAATTCTACAATAATTAAAATAATTTTATAAAATATTTAAAAAAAGGAAAATATAAATTATTTCAATTTAGAAAAAGAGAGAAATCAAATTTAGATTTTGATAAAGAATTTTATAAAACTAAAATAACGAATAAGAAAATTTCTTTATCCATTATGAAAAATGCCAATCAATCAAAAGAAATTCAAATAAATTTACAATCACCAATTAATAATTATATACCATTAATGAAACAAATACCAACATTTCCACATTTATACACTTTTACAGCACCTCATCTACAAGGATTAGTTTTTTACTGGAATGAAAAATTAAATGAAGAAAATACAATTTATTCACCAAACCATAATAATATGAACAATGAAATTAGAAATTCAATTCACTATCAAAGAGATCATTTATTACCAGTTGATTTAATAAATGATACAATTCATTCACCTTCACGTTTAAGTATTGGAAGTGAGAAATCAACATCTACAACAGTTGTTATTAATAATAATAACATAATTGGTAATTCACCTTTAACTTCTTTATCAACAACAATGCAACAACAGATTTGTAAACAACAACCAATAACTTTACAAGATTTTCAGAGAATGATTAAATATAATTATATTACTTATTTTGATTTTATTAGAATATCACCTTATATTTTAGAGAAATATTTTATACAACTAGATAATGATTTAATTAGACCATTTACTTTAAATGTTAGAAAATATTTAGAAGATGTGATTTTAAAGAAATTTAATTTACATGAAAATAATGAAGATTTAAAATTAAATATTGAAAAATATTTAAATATTTATGAAGAGAATGCTTTTCAAACGGCAAATAAAATATCAACAACGACAGAAGAATTTATAGAATTTTTAAATATTTTAAATTTTATTTTAACAATTTCATAAAATTTTATGTTATTAAAAATACCATTGTAAATAAATTTGTAAATAATAAATTAAGAATAATTTAGTTTTGGTTGACCGTCTAACCTTACAAGTCTAAATTTAATTACTTTTCTTACTCCCTCCATCTCTGTCCAACAATCTGTAACCCAATACAAACCATCATATCGATAACCTTCTCCTGGCGAAAATCTACTTCTTAATTGAGATCCTCTAACAACCCTTACTGGTATCTTCCTAATCATACTCAAATACAAACTTTTATTATATTTCGTTAATTCTTGATCTCCTGCACCTTGTCCTGAATAGATAAATACATTCCCAAAATCTATATCACTATATTCATAAGCAGCAGATGATTGAGCAACAATTGAACAACAACACTCATCTTCATTACCATTAATACCTTGTTGTATCGGAGTATGAATCTTAGCTGCAGAGACTTCTTTTCTACTTTCAAATCTTTTACCAATTTCTCCTATATTGCCATATACACGCTTACTTCCAATTATTGTTACAGGTTCTTGTCCAATCCACTTCTTATAATCTCCCATTGCATTTCTATCTTCTTCTGTTATATCGGCACTACATCTTCTTTGTCTTAATAAATCCTTTTCATTAGTAGGAACAGGGTAGCACATCCTTCTTTCAGTAGAAACAGCATTGTCCACAAGTAAAGAAGTACTTTTCTTTGGAGGAACATAAGGTTTAATTAATTTTTTCTTCTTTGCTGCCTCTTCCTCTCTCTTCTTCTTTTCTTCATTTTCTTCCATTAATTTACGTTTCTTTTCTTCCCTCTTTTGATTCTCTTGATCTAAAAGAACGGTATTTCTAGATCCTCCTGAAATCTTCACTTTTGAGGGACTTGATATAAGCTTTGAAGCCGTTGTTGGTGGAATATTTCCCGAAGAAGAAGAAACAGTTGAAGATGAAGAAGGTGCTCTAACAGGACGTTTCAATTGTTGAGTTGCAATTGGTGGTTTAAAGAATTTACTTGTCTTAACGCCATTATTTAAATTAGATAGTCTTTCTCTTCTTATTTCATCTTCATCTTCTTCTCGTAATTCAATTACTTCTTCTCTTAATATTTTAGGTGCTGATAATCTATTAGAAGAAGATGAAACATTATTAGAAGGAGGAAGTGATGTTGGATAATTTGCATTTGTAAGTACTTTTGTTTGTGGTTGGCTATTATTACTTTGATTATTAAAAGTATTTGTAGTCGCTAATGTTGGTGGTGATGGATTAATCTTCATTGTCAATTCAACCTTTTCTTTTTTTTCATTCATATTATTTACCTTATCTTTTAATTCCATAATTAAATTTAATGTTTCTTCTCTTTCCTTTTCAATTATTTGTGAAACATGAACTTTCTCGTGATTACCATGAGGTGACAAAAAACTACATTCTCCACAAATTAACACTTTACATGGTTTACACAAAACTTTTAAAACGTTTGAAGGATGTTTTGGACAAACGTGGTGTTCTGAAACAAATGTTTGAAGTAAAATCATTTCGGATTTCTTTCCCAGATCATGCAATTGATGATCTTTATTTACTTTCTTTCTACTGTGAAGATCTAAATGAGAATAACATAGATTTTTATTACATTGATCACAATATTTAATTGCTATTCCTTGTTCGTCATCATCATACTCTTCAATACACAGGTCACAACGTAATTCTTGCACCGCAAGCTTCATCTTAAGGGCTTTAGTCTTTTTTTTTGAAATAGTTTTAATAATGTTGCTTTTATTATATTAATTTTTTATTAACTTATATTAAAATATCATATAATATATATTAAATTGTTAAAAAATAATAATTTTATTTTTTTTTATTTTTTTTTATTTAAATAATAATATATATAGCAAAACAAAAATTAAATTAAAAAAATAAATTACACTTAAAAAAAATTTAAAAAAGAAATAATATTTTTAAATAATTTAAAAAGAAAATAAGTATAATTATACTTTATACTAAAAAAAGTTGTTTGTATAAATTAAGATACTTTTAAATATACTTTATTCTTTAAAAAAATTATTAAAAAATTTTTGTTGATTTAATATTTTTTTTTATTATTTAATATTTTAAAAAATATTTTACAATTAACTTGTATTTTAATTTATATCTTTAATTCATCACATTTCAATTTAATTATAAGATTTAATAATTTTTTTAATATAAATTTTATCGAATTTATTTATTTCAATTTTAGTAATTAATAGTAAACATTTTTTTGTTTAATATTTTTAAATTTTTTTTAAATTATGTAATAAACATTTACACTAAATACGCCAATACACAAATAAAGTTAATCTAAACGAAACAATAAAATACAAAGCAGCCATAATAAAAATTATAAGTTTACAAAAAGTATGGTTTATAAATCCTCATGGGTATAATACTCACTGCCACTTTTTACTTGTGACTTCAAGGTTTTTGGTTTATCCCACCATTCTCTTACTGGTGTATGGCTGAGACTATGATAAGCACCAGGTCTATAATCAGTACAATTACAACCACTTTCACAACAGCGGGTTGTCATTTGGGTTTCTTGTTGCTTTTGGGGAGGTACATAAATGTCATAAGATAATGCACAAGAAGGACGTATCATTATAAAACTACCGTTTTTAATTGCAGTTGGAGTAGCTGGTTGTGTTTTATTACAATGTTGGCAGTGACATTCTTGTTTGAAATCTCCAAGTTTTGGTGGGATGTAGTTGTGTGGTTGTGACATTTTTAATAGTTTACAATAAAGAATATTACACTTTTGATTGTGCTTATAATAAATTTTAAGTGCCAATAAACTGTATAACAAGATTGTAAAATGTTTATTTTAGTAAATGACTATTGTTCAATGTCCTCCCTTCTAATATTAATTAATTAGAGATTATTAATTACATTGTTGTAAATAATCAATAATTTGTTTAGTTACTTCATTTGAACCACTCATTTCCTTTAAAGTATTTAACCAAAATCAAAGAAACGTAAAACTAATGAAAAGAAAGATGAACATTTAGAATATATTGAACAATTAACTTGTGGATCAACTATGTGTGGCAATGGACATTCACCAATGTATCATCAAAGATTTCAACAACCAATTCAATCTCCTATGCCTCAACCACAACAACAAGCCTTATATTATCCTCCCACTCAACAACAATCTTTTAATAACTTTCAACAACCAACAATACCTCAATCAAATATTATTAATAATGTAGATATAGATAATTATATTAATGAATTAACAATGAATAGAAACTATCCACAAGGATCATCTTCATGGAATCCAAATACTTCTAATTCAAATATGATGAATAATAATAATTCACTAATAAGTTATAATCCTAGTCCTTTATTAGATCAACAATTTGTTGTTAGTGTACATACAAGAACATTAATAGATCAATTTTTAGAGTAAGTTTTTAATAATTATATTATTCACTAACAATTTAATAGTTCAGTTACTTGCCATTCATTAGTAGATCGTAATCTACTTGATAATGCTATAAATAAAGTAGTTGGGTCTTATAACTCTGACCCTACTGGTGCCTCACTTTTAGTAAACATTGCATGCGCACTAGGAGCTCAACGCATAGAAGATAAGAAGAATATGATGGAGTTCTTCAATAGAGCTAGACATCAAGCAGGTTTGTTATTTGATGAACCTTCAAGGGAAACATCATGCGCACTAAGCTTAATGAGTATTTATGCATGTTCTGAAGGTGAAAGAATAAAGGGACAATTATATAATAAAGTTGCAATGGAAATGTCATTAGAATTAAGTAATTATCAAATTGATAATGATAAATATTATCAAACATTTAATTATTTATCTTTATCAATGACAATAGCTAAATTCTTATTTGAATTAAATTTATTAAAAATTGAAGATGATACTATTGAGATTTTAATTAAGAATAATAATAATAATAACAGTAATAACAATCAAATACAAACATTTAAGGAACTAGTAAAGAATATTAAAACATTTTTATCATGTTCCAGTGTACAAACAAGTATTACAGATATTGAGAATAAGGTATTTAACATGAATTTAGTTGAGGGAAGTGAAGAAATGGCATTTACATCTATATTATTATATTATTATTTATCTTCTAGAATTGCATTGGTTTCACATAATCAAATTGAATATATAAGTATTTTAAGGAAATTAGAATTATTAGAAAAATATTTAGAATCTGAAAGTTTTAAAAGAGAAGATGTACAAAAGAATGTTCATAGATTTTGTTTATATTCATTAAGATCTGATATTTTGGTACGTTGTGGTTTAGACAAGATGGGTTTACATTGTGCTACAAAAGCCACAGGATTATCAGCTAAACCAACATTTTGGAAATCTTCACCTTTAATAATATTTTTCTTTCCTTTATTAATTAAAGTTAATCTTAGTGTGAATGATAGTAGTATGTCAATAGAGAATTATAAAGCACTTAAATTAATTTCTTCAAAATTTACTGTACTCAAACAAACACTTTTTGATATGATTAATGTAATGAATAAGAGACATGAATTTATAGATTTATTAGAGAGTGAAAGGAATGCCAATCAAAATTTTATGCCTCAAGGTTATAGTACTGTGACACAAGGTAATATTAATTTTACAAATAGTAATAACAATATGCTTTTACCAAATGATAATTGGCTTGCGACCCTAGATGATACTCCTTGCACTAGTGACTGTCAAGATTTAACTGAGCTATTACAACAATTGGGTTCAGCAAACGACCAACAGGATTATCAAGCTAAGTTAGAGAGTATTTGGCAATCAATAAATACGCAACAATAAAAAAACTTGTAAATTATTTAGTGTACGATGCTCAAATTTTTTTATTAAAGAAATTTTCCATTATTTTTTATAAATTAAATTTACAATGTATTTACATTTATTCCAATAACTTTAAGAACAATCTTTTAAGCAGTCTTGCTTCATAAGTGACAGTTCTTTCATCATCCTTTCGTCCTTCTACCTCCAGAGTTGAAGTATTAAAGGTAGCATCACTTGCACCAGCTGCGTTAGGTCTGAGGGTTGTTTTTATTTCTTTACCGAAGGTAGCGGCAGCATCCAAAAAATTTAGTATATCAACAAAGGTTTGATCCTTAATTACCAACATATGTTTAGCAAGAGTTTCAACTAATGACAGGAAACATCTTTTAGCATAGAACCATGTGTCTGTCATAATCTTTTTGTTGTATGGAATCAAGCTTTTCATTACCCTTGAAATACCAAATTCGTAATGCCCTTTAGAGCAGTATAACGTTCCAATTACTAAATTTACAATACATAAATGAAGAGATTGTTTGTTAGGTTGCTGTCTATGAAGTCTTTGTTCTTCATTTTCAATATTTTTCATCCATTCCTCCGCCTCTTCATTCTGGCTCTTCATAATATATGACACACATAAATTGGCAAGAACCATGGCTGGAATTTCTAATAAATTATTCTTTTGTTTAATAACAATTGGTAAATAAAACTTAATTGCCTCCTTAAATTTGTTTTCTTGCATAAAGTAAGTGTGAGCCATATTAAGTTTCCAAATTTCGTGTTCAGAACAAAATTCAGCACTTTGCAACAATATTTTCTCTACCTTTGGATAGTTTTCAATGTCCCAATATATTTTAGCCATTCCCATAAGTACTGGAATGTAACCATCAAGCGCTTCATCAAAATCTCGTAAAGATTTCTTCATTCCCTCACTATCTTTTCTCATTCTTGCATCTTGTATCTGTTTAGTTAACTTTCTAAGATTTTCTATATGCTTTGAAGCAAGCTCATCAAAACTTCTGAATGCTTCCTCTGGGCTAGTTTGAGCCATAATGATAGCCTCCAGAAAATCATATAAGTCTTGGCTTAAATAGTTGAAGGATAAATGACTATTCTCTGCGAGAATGTCAGCAGCTAGTAGATAATATTGATGTTTACAGTACAGAAGCAATAGATTGCCAAATGTTTCAGGAGGAAAAGGCGGATGTTGAACCAAATACTTTAGTTTTTTAAATCCAAGATTTGGTTCTGTCTCCATCTGAAGTAATCCTTGATTATGTAAAGTAACTGGGTCCAATTCTTCTTCAGTTCTTGGAGGCATGTCTCTTAAAGCCTCATTGGCTGCTTCAAAGTTTTTCATTTGGTATTCTATAGCGAACTTTAAGTTGAATGCCTCAATTAAAGCAGTGTCCCTTAATGTTTGACTATTTCCTACACTCCTTACTTCAAATCCGTCAGTATTACTTCCTACACTTAATTCTGGATGTTCACTCATACCTCGCTCAATAATGTCTTGCATATATTTCAAAGCAGGTGTATACTGTTTCATTCTGTAATAGCATAAAGCTATGTTATAAGCAATATGGTGATCATATTCTAAAATATTTAATGCTTCTTGGAACTTTTTCCTGGCTGCATCAAACTTCTCTTCTTTAAATAAAATACATCCCTGAATAATAAGGGTATCAGGGTCATCTTGTATACATTTTTCTGCATGTGATTTTGTGGCTGTTAAGTTATCCATTTCATATTGACAAGATGCTTGAAGTTTTTGCACTCGTTGAAATAACTCTTCTGATTCTATTCCAGAACAAGCTCTAATAGCCTCTAAATAAAATCCTGCCTTATACAGGGATTGAGCTTGGTAAAACTTGTATTTGTCTACATCGGGATACAACTTGACTAGTTTTTCATAGGTTTGGGCAGAGACAGAAAAATTTTGTAGCATATATTCACAGTAAGCAATTAAACTTAAAGCTGCCCTACTTTCAGGAAAGTATTCCAATTGAGCGTTTAAAATTTGTTTGGCTTCCTCATACTTTTTTTCCGTTATTAATGTATAAATTGTTTTTGTATATTCTCCTTCTTGTACTCTAACCACTGAAGGTCTCCCATTAAGAGTTGTTCCTGGTCTAGCAAAGCTAGGCAGAGAAGTCATCAACCTTCCTCCGGCAGCTGTAGATAGACGATTCATTTTTTAAAGTGTAGATTTAAAGCGCCATACTTTTTCAAGAAATTTTCTGTTTGCGTGCTTTGACCAGTCTTGTCCAGAGGATGATTAATTAATGAAGAAATTTGATTATTTAATAATTTTACCTTACGCAATGATAGGATAACAAAAAGCACTATAAAACTCTGCTGTCAGCGATTGTCAATATTTCAAGCAAATCTAATAAAAAAACGTATGATTTGTGGATTAATCACATGGTGTTCCACTCCTGCTACATTTTAGTTTCAATGATTATTTAATACGCAAGAGAACGGAGTGGAAGGGTTTATGTGTTATGCTTCTTTGAACAGAAACGCAATAAGAAGGGTTAGGAAAAAAAGGTAATTCTTCAGGGCTAATAAAGAAGCATTTCACAACAGCATTCATGTCTTTTTGAGAAAAGAAAAAAAGGTTTCTCAGTTACAAAGAGACGTGTAAATGAAGAGAATTGATTTAAATAAAATATGTATTTTTTATAGTATAATAAATATTTTGTTTTTTATGCCGCCCAAAAATTCCATTTAAATTTAAATGAATGGGGTTGATGCTCAAGCCTAGATAGGAGCTTTCTCGTTAAGTATAGCCGATTAAGAGGTATTATAAACACTCATTTCAGCTTCTATACTTTGAGAAAGGTTATCTCCCAAGTTTTGGATTAAAAAAATTCTATTCGAATTAATTCAAAATTTTGAATTACTCTTTTTCGAAAGAACTAGGTTTCTTCTATTAATTAGAGCCATATCCAAAAGTTTTCCAACATCATTATTACCAACGGTTTTGCATACTGGACGAATGCTAGTAGGTTTTGCAAAATTACCGATAGTGGCAAATGAATTTGAAACAGGTTGGAATTGGAGCATGATTATTTGGTTCCCTCAATTTGAGATGGAAGATTTTTTTTTCAGAAGACGGTTAACTTTTTGTACATTTTATTTATAATCAAACGAAATTATATTAATAGAATTGAAGTTGAGTTTACCAAAATTACACAAACAAGGGGCTAAAAGGTGATTGGGTTGTTCGCTTGATGTGATTGATTTAAGGGTGTGATGATTTACTGTTGATTGCTTGTTCGCCAACTATTTACAGATCCATCCAGCCTTAGAATAGATAGGGATTTACTTTAGAATCAAAGGAAAGTAATTCCTAAGGAACAATATTTAATTGAGACACCTAGTTGACGATTTGTGGCAAATTTACACTGAAAAACATTTTTCATTATTAGAGTTATTTGAATTTTCAAACTATTTTGAACTCCGTTAATGTTTAGGATTTTCAATGATTGGTCCAGGCCCAAAAAAGAGCACGGAGGACACATGCTCTCCGAAAGATTTAAAAACGGAACGGCATTCAAAATTCATTACAATAATAACAAAAAAACACATATAAAGTCTTTTTATCTTATTGTGACAAAATTAATTAATCATTATCACTCTTAAAACAATTACTTGCCCATTCAAAATAATTTTCAAGAGTTATTGCAATCGATCCAAGAAATAAAACTGTTTGGTTATAATTAATTCGTCCAACAAAAAAAAAGAAAATAGCTATTGTCATATAATTTCATCTATCACCAGTAGATTTCTAAAATTCCTATTCCCTAAATTTAAAAACATTCTAACTGCTTGTGTAAAACACAATCATAGTTTCATTCAAATTATAATCAAACTAACAATATGAGTGAGGATACTAGTAAAATATTAAATGATGATAATTTTTATGAATCGTCAAATGTTGTCAACGTTAGCTTTCCTAATGTTTCTTCTGAAGTCAATAATAATTATCAAAGTAAACAAATAGAGATTGAAGAAGAAGAAAAACAAGTGATAAATAATAATTCATTAAATAATGATATTGACACTCAGAAACCAAAAGAAGAGGGATCACCATCTGGTATTCCTCAAATGATTTATACTTTTCTTTTTGAAAATGTTTATCTCTCTTTTTTCTTTGGAGTATTCTTAATGTTCCTTTCAGGAACACATTATGCATTCTCTTCAATTTCTCCAACAATAAAAAGTGAATTAAATTTATCACAAATTGAAGTAAATTTAATTGGAACATTTGGTAATATTGGAACATATTTTGCGTTACCAATATCCTTTTTAAATGATATTTTTGGAAGTAAAATTACACTATTTATGTCCTCTATATTATTATTTTCTGGATATTTTTTATTTTATTTAGTTTACAATGAAATTATTCCAAGATTGGAAAATTCTTTATCTATGGTTGTTTTATTATGCTTCTTTATGGTTTTGATGGGTCAAGGAAGTGCTGGTGTGTATGCAGCTGTAGCCACAACAAATATTAAAAACTTTTCATTAAAACATAGAGGAAAAGTAATTGGTATTTTGGGAAGTGGTGTTGCTCTTAGTTCTGCTTTATTTTCAATGTTATACAGTTCGTTTTTTGATGGTGCTTTGGAAGGTTATTTATTATTTACTTCAATATTAACTGGAAGTTGTGTTTTAATACTTGGTTTATTATTTGTCAATCAAATCAAACAATCAACAACGACAACAAACAATAATAATAACAATAAGAAAGATGATGAGGCAAGTGTAAATGAATCAATTAATCAAATTAAGATTGAAGAAAGTATGGAGAATGAAGTAGATGAATTTGTTCATCCAGTAGACGAAGAAGAAGATATTGTTGATGAAGTAGCAATGATTGATAAAGTGTCAAATGTCAGTTCTGATGATAATGAAAATGAAACTAGGTCATTATTAGTTGAAGAACAAAGAATTTCATCATCTTATACAACATTCCATAATCCTAAAATGAATCATATTTACAAAATTGCAAATACACCTTTAAAAGATTACAATCCAATTCAATTATTACTTAGCTTAGATTTTTATATTTTATTTTTCATTTATTTTGCTGGAATGGGATCTGGATTAGTGATTATTAATAATTTAGGTTCAATTGTAATTTCTTTTGGTGGTAAAGATGGTCAACAACATTTTATGGTTCAATTATTTGCAGTTTCTAATTGTCTTAGTAGATTAATGTTTGGTTTAGTTAGTGACAGATTTAGTAAATATGTCACACGTGCCACTTTTTTAACAGGTGCTGTCACATTAATGTTAATCAATCAATTATTAACATTAGTAGCACCATTATGGTTTTATTATCTACTAGTTATATTATTAGGTATAGCATTTGGTGGAATTGCTGTCATTGGAACTGCCATCATCTCAGAAAGATATTCACCAAAATATTTCGCAATGAATAACTCTTTATTAAGTATTGCAAGTAGTTTAGGTTCAATTGGTTTAGCAACATTCTTAGCTGGTCATATCTATGAAATTAATATCCACGGACATAGCCATGGACATTTAAAATATTGTTATGGAAGAGAATGTTTCCAAATTACTTTTTATATAACTACAGGTTTATGTACTGCTGCATTTGCTTTGTGTTTAATTTTAATGTATAGAACTAGAGGTTTATATAGAATATTGTATTATAGAAAAGTTTTAAATGTAAATAATTAAATAATTACAATCTTAAAGTGAATTCAATCATTGTCTTATTGTACCTCAGTCAGTGCACTGCTTTCATTCAAATAAAAAATGAAGAACTTTACACTAAGGCTAGAGACGCCCAGAGGTTCTTCATCTTTTCTTTTAATAATGATAATGCTTTTCTTGTTTTTTATTCAGCTATCGGAACAACAACAATGTGCGGTATCGGTGGATAAAGATCATATTATTGATATAACCAATGCATCTAATGTAAATGGATATTATATGGTTCCATATGATGAAAGTAATGTAAATAATAATAATACTTTCTTTTTAATTCAAATATGTAAACCTGTTACTAATGTAAATAGTTCTTATCATTGTAATTCCGATACTTTTAAATCAATAGGCTACTCTATCACAATACAGAATAATGGAAATGCCAAATGTCAAGCACTGACAAATACAGGTACACCAACAATTAAATTATTAAAAAACAATTATGATATTTTAGGTATTTCATTAAGTTATGCACCATTTGGTGTAAATAATTTATTTACAGGTACAATTGTAGATGTTTATTGTAATTTAACCAATAATATTACAACAAATATTGAGTTTGATAAAGTATATTTTAAAAAGAAAGAAATTAGTGTAATTACGACAATTTATTATTTTGAAATGTATAGTATTTATGGATGTCCTATAAATGGAACGTTTAGGCAACCAATATCATTAGTTGAGTTTATTTATTTTCATCAACAATTTTTATCAATTTTTATTTCAAGTATTGTAATTATTGGAATTGTACATTTTTTAGTTTCTTTATTTAGTTTTAGAATATTTTCTATTTGTGGATTTGGTATATTTATTCCTATTTTATCTTTCTTTGCTGGTTGTCTTTATGGTTTTATACAGGTTTTGATTTATAGTTTAACAATAGCTGGGATTTATACAAGTATAGGTGTTACAATGAGTTATATTGAGTGTATTATATTTGTTTGTATTATTGTAATTATTTTATTAATTGCTGCAAGTGGGACATTTCCAAAAACTAGATTACAATTCTTTTAATTTTTATTTTTTAATAAATATATTTTTATCTATTCTAATAATTTGTTGTGTTGACCCAAATAATCTATCTAATAAAGAGTTTATTAAATGAATAGGTTCAACTATAATAAATTCATTATTTTCTTTATCACTATTATTTATTTCTTCTTTACTTCTCTTTATGGTATGGATATAAGGAGGATATAATACATTTAAATACACATATTCTATCATTTCATTATTTATTTGTTCATAAATTGTTGGTAATGTCATTACTTTAGATAAAATATCATTTACATTTAATCCACAATTATTTAATAAAGTTGTTGGAATAATTTCTAATGCATTTGCATAATTTTCAATTACAATTTGTAAACTGTTATCATAATTGTATTTACAATACTTATTTAAATATTTAATTAATTCAAACCAAATATAACATCCACCATAAACCATTTTATAATTCACAATTAAATCTTCATTACTTTCACTTTTAAAAGATAATGGTATTACATGTTGTAATAAAGAAATTGCATCATTTAAACTTGTTTCAATTTCATCACAAAGAGATTCAGTTGGTGCACAAATACAAATACTTTTCCAAATAAAATTATCTTTTACTTTACAATCATTTATAATAATCTCATTAAATTCAAAACATATTTCTAATCTCCCTATAAACCCAAACCATTCTTCTTCTTCTTTTCTATCTACTTTATCAACTAAAACACTACTATCATCTATAGTATTAGAAATATTATTATTTATTAATAAATTATCAGAAAATAAAGAATAAATTGAATTTACAACCTTTGCATTCGTTACAATTGAAATAATTTCAGCATTTTTAAAATCTACAAAACCAACACAAATAATATTATGTTTATAAAAATATTCTTGAACGAAAGAGTGGAATCCTAAACCAATATTAAATATTATATTTATATTTAGTTTAATTAATTTATCACATAGATCTTTTAACATTTCAATTTGATAGATGGATGATTGATGTTTGTCAGTGAAATTAGTTTTAAATTTTTTAGAAATTATATTTCCTTGTAGTTCATCAGATTTACAAATTAAAACTTTACAATTTGTAAATATTTGTGTAGAATTATTTGTAAAAAAATTTATATTTTTATAATTATAAATAATACCTTGAAATAAATGTGATTGATTTACTTCTTTTAATTTTTTAAAATAAAATATTTTTAAAGGTTTTACAATTTTAAAACTTTTAATTTCATTTAAATAAAACTTTACAATATCCATTAAAATAAATTCAAATATTTTAAAATTTGAAATAATTTTAGAATTCATACTTGTTTTAATTAAATTTAAATAAAAATCATTTTCACTCATTTTAAAAGATAAATAATTTAAAATATATTCTTTACAAATGTTAGTTGCTAACTCAAATCCTTTAATAATTAAATTTGAAGAAATATTTTTATCTTTCATTAAATAAATTGACCTCTTTAATAGTTCATTTATTAATAAAATTATACTTGTTGTACCATCACCAATCATTGAATCTTGTAATAATGAAGATTTAGATAATAATTCTAAAATTGGATGATTTTTAGGTAGATATTTAATTATAGTAGCACCATCATTTGTAATTTTATAATTATCATTATTATCTTTTAAATAAATATCCATTCCTAATGGTCCAAATGTATTTGAAAGTATTTCCGAATAGTATTGACAAGCATTTACATTTTCTTCTAAGGTAGAGATATGGTTTAGTTGTTGATTCATTTTTTTTTTATTAACAACCAAAGGCATTAAACCTTTTCAGTCTTAATTGTGAAGGAATAATTTTGAGTTATATTTAACACCAAATTGTTGTTGTGTAATTGACAGACGTGCAGGGATAAAGATTTTAAAACATATTTTGTTGTGAAATAATTATTTACAACGAAATTAAAGTTGAGAAAAAACTGGACGTTTTGGGGATTTCACAATTTTTATTTTTAAAAAAAAATGCGAAAAACAATAAAGAACTGTACGTTTTATTTTTACTAATAATTAATTAGAAAATTGACAATTCACTATCTTTCCTTCGGGTTTAATTTATTTAATTTAAATATTATTTATTTTACTAACTATCTTCTTAATTTTCATAACCCTATTATTCCATCACTTCCTATTTTATTCCACAACACAACATCCATTCATTATTCAAAAACTCTAAAAAAACAAAATTCCACCAACAAAAAAACAACAACAAATCACTTGCTCGATTTGGATTCCATTCACTACTTACTGCAACAACAAACACTAATTGATCTTATTTAATAATAACAAAATGAAATCACCAACAATACTACCCTCTGTTGTTGAATCAACTACAACATCTATTGGTTTAAATACAAAATCAGTAAGATTAACGAAAGGTATTTGCGCAGATTTAAATCAATTCAAACAAATAAGAAAATCTCTGAATGACATACAACAACAGATAAATGATAAACATTCTAGAATAAAGAATGGTGAAGAAGAATTAGAAATCAATGAGGAATTAAGACAATTATATGCAACTGCTTATGAACAATCGAAAAAAGAACAAGAGTAAGTTTATCCAACACATGCATTCTTCTTTTTACTAATGATTACTATTGTTATCATTGATCAACTCATCTTTTTGTATCTAGCCTAATCATTGTTATATTGGCTGAACTTTCTCAACTTGTAGAGAAGGCTGAAGAAAGACAACAGAAAGAAGAAGCAGCTGCAGCAGCTCTAACAATACAATCTCAAATACAATCCAATAGTAACGCAAGTATTACTTCTCCTACCCTAGTTACAACACCTACTACAAGCCTTCCTCCGACTATTGATGCAATGCAAGTTGAAGAGTTGGAATTACCTCCACAAACAACAACCGTTGAAAGTATTAACACTTCCCCAATACCAACAGTTACTGCTCCAACTATTGCTACCACCGCTGTTACATCATCATCAAGTAATAATAATACAATTGCAAGTAAATCTGTTTCAACTAAAGAACCACCTACTACAAGAGGAAAGAAGAAACAAAAGAAGAATAAGACTGAAGAAGAGACCAAAACAACCTCTCCTCAAGTTGTAAAAGAAGAGACAGCTGTACCTTCTACTTCTTCACAAGAAAAACCAATAACGATGGATAAATATCTAGGTTCGGAAACTGATGAAATCCCTGTCGGAAGTAAAGTTGCTGCTAGAATAAGTGGTACAACAGAAGAAAGTGGAGATACTGGTTTTTGGATATTAGCATCTGTAGTTAAATATATTCCAGATAAAGGAAGATATGAAGTTGAAGATGAAGATCCTGGTGACGAAGAAAATCCTGGAAAGAAAAGATACAAATTAAATAAGAAACATATAATACCTTTACCTACTGATTTCTCTCAACACAAAGTATTTAAGAAAGGTGATCAGGTATTTGCAATCTTTCCAAACACTACAACATTTTATCGGTAAGTATTTACAATTAAAATTTATTTCTATTAATTATTTTTATTAGTGCAATTGTTAAAACACTGCCAACTGCAAAGAATCAACGAAATTATTATTTGGAATTTGAGGATGATGAAGAAGATGGTGGCACACCTCAAAGAAAAGTTAGTTATAAATATGTAATACCCATTCCAAAGAATTAATTGTAATTTATTTTTGTAAATCTAAGATATCCAAACTAAATAACAGATATAAGTAAACAGCCTTACTTCCAAGGATAAGAATTAAATAATAGAGATAGTTATAAATAACATTATTACCACATAATTATGAATATTTAAATAAATAATGGATTTGGGAATAACATGTCCCTTTGTGTGCTGAAATTCAAAAAACATTTTGCCTTAAATCTTTTGCAAACATGTTGAAAGAAATGCAAGACCCATATTTGAGGACAGCAAAAATTTTACGCTGTTATGAACGACAAGTAAAATCCAATTTCCTTTTAGCTAAATTTTTCTTTCACTTCAAGTGTCACTGACTTTTCAACAAAGTTAAAAAAAAATGTTTGGCATGTAAGTCTTCAATTTACACTGATTTCAATAAAAAGTATTAACAAATCAATAATAATTCGATCATTAATTGATTTATCATTAAATAATATGATTAATAATATAATAGATTTGACAGAAATAAAACATTTAAACCAGTTAAAAATGTTCAACCAGGAACTACAGGATTTAATTTACATAAGAAATTAGAAGAAACCCTACATCCAGAGGATAGTTTTACAGATACAGTAATGCAAGAATCAGTAAAGTTACCACCTGGAGGTAAGTCTAATAAATTATTATAATTATTTAAATAATAATAAAAAAAAATGTAGATGATTTAAATGAATGGATTTCTGTTCATACAATAGATTTTTATAATAAAATTAATTCAATTTACGGAATATTGACAGAATATTGTACAGATAAAACATGTCCTAAAATGGCTGCAGGTAAGTTAAAAGATGAATGATATTATTTATTAAATAATGATTATTAATAGGAGCTAACTTTCAATATTTATGGAGAGATCCAACATCTAAACAATATAAAAAGGCTACTGAAGTATCAGCACCAACTTATATTGCACTTTCAATGGATAAATTAGAACAAATATTAAATGATGAAAAGTTATTTCCAACTGGTGGAGAATTCCCAAAAGATTTTAAAGATATTGTTAAAGAAATGTTTAAAAAAATCTTTCGTATTTATGCTCATGTATTTCATCATCATTATCAAGAAGTATTACAATTAAAAATGGAAAATAATTTTCAATTTGCTTTTAAACATTTCATATTCTTTGCAATGGAGTTTAGGTTATTGAAAGAGAAGGAATTGAGTCCAATGCAAGATTGGATTGAAAAGGCAATTGGTATTGATTTAGAAAAGTATTTGAAGAGTAAAAAGTCAAAACATTCAAAAAAGGAAAAGAATTTAGATCCTAAAGATTCAGATATTCCCTCAGAAAGAAAGAAAAATAATAAATCTGTAAAGGGTTTCTCCTCTTTCGCTCAAGAGGGAATTGAAGGTCATATAAGAAGAAGAAGTTCATCTGTTTTAAATGATGAAAAATCTACTTCTACTTCAAGCATAAATACCTCAATAAGTGCAAGTAGCTCAAATGTTTTAAGTAATGATTCCCATATTAACAGTCAATATACAGTTGAACCTAATAAGATATCTACTTTAATTGTTGAAGTAATAGAGGCACATGAATTGGCAGCAAAAGATTTAGGTGGTACTTCTGATGGATATGCAGTTTTAAAATTTGAAAATCAAGAATTTAAAACAGATGTTGTTTGGAAAGATTTAAATCCAAAATGGAATGAAAGATTTACATTTTTAGTTAAAAATTTAAATACTAATTTAAATATCTCAGTTTATGATGAAAATAAACTTTCAAAAGGACAATTAATTGGACAAGTAGATTTTAATTGTCAAGAATTAAGTGATGAGGAGAAACATGAAGTTACTTTAGAACTTAAAAATTCTAAAGATGAATATTCTGGAAAAATTCATTTAAAATTAACATTTGTTAGTTCAGAATCAGGATCAATGAGTTATTTAAAGAAATTAACAAATTTATCATTTTATGAACCTTTAAAGAAATATTTATTACAATTACCACCAAATGTATTTGTACAATTATTTGATAATAATAGATTAAATTGTGATGATAAAATTTATAAATCAATTATTTATTTAACAACATTTGGTGAACAAGAAAATGTAGCATTAGGATCACATGATTTTTCATTAAGTATTTTAAAATATGTAATTAGATGTGAAGTTGAAAAAACAAATAGAATTTCACAATTATTAAGATCAAATAATATAAGTACTAAATTAGTAGGAATGTATGTTAAAATATTTGGACAAACTTACTTAAGAAATACTTTACAATCTATTACTCAACGTATTTGTGAAGAAGATAAATTCTTAGAATGTAATTATGAATTAATTAATGGTAAATCTACTGAAGAAGCTAAAGAATTAGCTCATCAAAATATGAATGAAATAATTTCTTATTGTAAAGAATATATGAATATAATTAAGAAATCAATTAAATTATTACCAATGGATATACGATTAATTATTTCACACTTACGAGAACAAGTAATGAAGAAATATAAATCGGATAATAATAATTTAGTTGATAATCAAGTAGATCCAATGACTATGGGTAGTATTGCTGCTAGTTCATTATTATTCTTAAGATTTATCACTCCATGTATTACAGCTCCATTATTATTTAATTTAATAAGTGCTCCTCCAACAAAGAATGCACAACGTACATTAATGTTAATTTCTAAAATTTTACAACAAACAGCTAATCAAATTGAATTTTCAGAAAAGAAGGAACAGTATATGGTTCCTGCTAATCAATTTATTAAAGAAGAGATGGTTGGATTAAATCATTTCTTAGAAGAAGTGTGTAATATTAGTGACAATGATATGATTTTTATCCATAGAAGATGTGAAAGTATTACTGAAGAAAATAGTGATAAAGTATTATGGGCCTTATATAATATTCACAGTTTATTTTATGATAATGATCCAGTTGTTTATCCTTTACTATTAGATACTCACAAGAAATCTCTTTCAACAAGTCATTTTGCTTATTTTGAAATTGATGACCACAACGAGGTTGACCGATTATTAAAGACTTATGAAAATGTTAGAAATATTATTTCAAAATTAGGTCCTCCTCCACAATTATCATTACAAGCAAGACAAAGAGTAGCAACTGCTTTTACAAGGAAAACAGAAAGTGAAATCCCTCAAATTAGTATCAATAATTAAATGGTGTAATATATATTAAAATTACCTATCTGTATATAAATATTTATTTCAATAAATTCGTACAGCCACAAACAATAATTTATTACATTTCAACTCCGTTTCGGCATTGCTCAATACTTGCATGACGATTATTTTGATGAATTTTCCATCAAGTAACGTACCTCTTCATCTTTCAACTCTCCTTTTGTAAAAACAGGAGCGTGCTCGGCATTCAAAAAATTGAAACAACAACAAGGACGTTGCCACTCCCTTCAACATTCTATATCATTTACTAATAACTGAGAAGAAATGGCAGGTCCAGCATTAGGTGCATCGTATTCTAAAAAGATTGGTTTCATCTATGTTTTTAATTTAATTGTAGGTGTCGGAGCTTTAACATTACCTAAAGCCTTTCAAAAAGCAGGTCTAATTCTAGGAGTTTTAACATTAGCCTTTAATGCATTTATTGCTTTTATTTGTGTTACTTATGTAGTAGAGGCTATGAGTTATTCCAATTTTCTATTAAAGAAACAAAAAGAAGAAGAAGAAGATGACAATAAGATAAATTTAGATAAAGAAGAAGAAGAAGAAAAGACTAGTTTATTAGAAAATCAATTACTTTTAAATCCTGCACCAACTATTTCAACACCATTAGTTGTCAATAATGAAAATGAAAATAAAAAGAAAAAGAAGAAAAAGAAGAAGAAAAAAGTAGATCCAGAAGTAGTTGAATATCAAGCAGATCCATTTTCAATTTTGGAAAGAACTGAAATTGGTAAGATGACAGAACAATTTCTAGGAATAATTGGTAAAATATTATTTTACATTACATTAATTATTTATTTATTTGGTGATTTAGTGATCTATGCAGTTTCTGTACCAAAATCTTTACGTCAAGTAACTGGACCAGTATTTGGTTTAACAAATGAAGGTACTTTTTATTTATATTTAGGTATCTTTGGATTATTTGTAGTTCCATTTTGTTTCTTTAATTTTCAAAAGACAAAACCTTTACAAGTAAGTAGATAAATGCAACAATAGATTTATTAATGTTTTATTTAAATAGTATGCTACTTTAGGTACTAGAAATCTTGCATTGTTTTTAATGATTATTTTAAGTTTAGTTTTTATTATACAAGGAAATGGTTCTGTTAAGAATTTAACATTATTTGATATAACTCAATTTACTGGTTTATTTGGTACTTCAATTTATTCATTTATGTGTCACCATTCATTACCTTCAATTGTTTCACCTATTTTAAATAAGAGAGGTATAACGAAGATGTTTGCAGGAGATTTTTTGATGGTTTTTACAGCTTATGTTCTTTTATGTTTTGTTGCAGTTTTTGCTTTTGGTAGCCAACCAAGGGAAAGTTGCTCACAAAGAATTCATGCTGGTCCACCTTGTCAAATTCAATCTTTATTGACATTGAATTTTACAACATATGATTGTCCTTTCATTGCTTATTTCTTAGCACTTTTCCCAGTTTTTACCTTAACATCTAATTATCCATTAATTGCAATTACTTTAAGAAATAACATTATGGTTTTATTTGAACGTGTTAAGATAATAGCAGATTGGAAATTCAGTCCATACATCTTTTCAGCAGTTGCTGCTATTCCTCCAATTTTGTTTGGTTTCGTAACTCAAGATTTAGATTTCTTAGTTCATGCAACTGGTGGTTTTGCTGGATTATTAATTCAATTTGTTTTCCCTACTTTATTAGTTTTATTTGCTAGAAGAAAAATTAGTAAATATTTTGAAGCACAAGAGATTACAGTGCCAAACTTCCCATTTAGCGAAAAGGTTAACACAATTTTAACTAAAATTTATACCAACAAAGTATTTGTGTTTTTATTCCATAGACCAAGAATTGGAAAGACTCATTTAAGTCCTTTTTCACATATAATATTTGCAATAGTAATTTTATTGTTTTCACTTTTTGCGTTTGGATTTAATGCATTTAGTTTAATTTATTGCACAATATTAGATAAATGTTAATTATTGTTTCAATAAATTAATAATAAGAAGATATTTTCATTATGGATGTTTTGTAATAGTTGTTTATATTTAAAATTATGATGATCTTTATCATTTACAATTATTGTAACGTTCGTCCACACTCTATTTAACACTTTTAATTTCTGTAAAGTTTTTTCTCATATTGCACAACGCTTCCTAAAATTAAAAGAGCTATTAATAAAATACTTGAATTAAAATATTACTTAATAAGTTCAAATTCACAACCACCATTGTAAGTATCAAAAGCAGGACTTAGTTCATTCAAATCTGGAACATGTATATTTTCATATGAAATTCCATAATTTGTTCCATCAACAATAAAAGAAATACTTTTTGTTTCAGGTGTGAAAATTGCTTCAATAATAGTTCCATTATTATTACAGCTCTTTTTTACATATGCCTTGCAAGAATAATTAACAGTACTAGAATATAATGTTCCACCATTGCAATATAAATACCATCCACCTCCATTTCTATTGTAATTGATTGAATTCTTATCAAAAGTTGTTTTCAAAGCAAAACCAACCATTAGATCTGTACAATTATTTAATAACTTAATTTTATAACGAAAACAATCACTAGTTCCTAATACTCCACAACTCCAACCATTACCATCATTTCCTCTTTTAAATCTTTTATTGTCATTTAATAATTGACCTTTATTACCACAATAATTTGAATCAAACAAACAATCTCTAGTAATGTTCAATTGAAAAGGAAAATTCTTAATTGATTTATCATCGATTTGAACATGTAAATAAGGTGATTTTATGTCAAATTTTAATAAATTATTTGACAATTCAAAATCAAATGTTCCATTCTTATTATTAATACTTTTCAATTCAGTTTTTGAATCATCAATCATTAAAACTTCTTTACTCTTTGAAAGAAATGCAATTACATTACAATTATAATTATTTGTAACTTTTTCATTCTTTTTATTCAATAATTGTAAAGTTATTTTTAAATCCTTTTTATAAATTGACAGTCCTTGTTTAATTTCATTAAAGTTAGTAATATAACATTTATCTATATCTATTGAATAATCAACAATATCTCCTAATTGATTGTTAATTAAATTAATTATTTGTTCTTTGTCTTTTTGAATCATTAATTCAAATTCTAAAAAAGATTGTAATTCATTTGTTTGTTGCATTTCTTTAATATTTTGTTTTCCTTTTTCTAAACTCAACTTATTTAAGATAACATCAATGTCATTAGTTTCCTTTAACTTTTGTTCTAATTCTTTTCTATTTACTTGATTGGCAGTGGGTTGATTACTTTTAAAAATTGATTGACATAATTTATCAACATTTTGCATTAAATCTTTTAATTGTAAACTTTCATTCTTTAATTTAGTTTCTCTTTCATTATGAATTAATTGTGCTTTCTTCATTAATTCTTTTCTTCTTTCTTCAACTGCACCTATAATTTCATTACAACTGTCATCAATTTCTTTTGTAATTTGTTGTAATCTTTTATTGACATTACTAATTGTCAATTCAACCTTTTCTTTTATTGTCAATTCAACCTTTTCTTTTCTTTCATTCATATTATTTACCTTATCTTTTAATTCCATAATTAAATTTAATGTTTCTTCTCTTTCCTTTTCAATTATTTGTGAAACATGAACTTTCTCGTGATTATCATGAGGTGATAAAAAACTACATTCTCCACAAATTAACACTTTACATGGTTTACACAAAACTTTTAAAACGTTTGAAGAATGTTTTGGACAAACGTGGTGTTCTGAAACAAATGTTTGAAGTAAAATCATTTCGGATTTCTTTCCTAGATCATGCAATTGATGATCTTTGTTTACTTTCTTTCTACTGTGAAGATCTAAATGAGAGTAACATAGATTTTTATTACATTGATAACAATATTTAATTGCTATTCCTTGTTCGTCATCATCATACTCTTCAATACACAGGTCACAACGTAATTCTTGCGGTGCAAGCTTCATCTTAAGGGCTTTTAGTCTTTTTTTTTGAAATGTTGCTTTTATTATATTAATTTTTTATTAACTTATATTAAAATTTAATATAACGTATTAAATTGTTAAAACTAACTAAAATTAAAATAATAATACATATATTTTGGAAAAAATAATTTTATTTTTTTTTATTGTTTTTTTATTTAAATTAGTAAAACAAAAATTAAATTAAAAATAAATTACACCACTAAAAAAAATTTAAAAAAGAAATAATATTTTTAAATAATTTAAAAAGAAAATTTTTAAACTTTATACTAAAAAAGTTGTTTGTATAAATTAAGATACTTTTAAATGTAATTTATTCTTTAAAAAAAATTGTTGCTAGTTAAAAAAAATTATTATTTAATAATTTAAAAAATATTTTACAATTAACTTGTATTTTAATTTATATCTTTAATTATAAGATTTAATAATTTTTTTAATATAAATTTTATCGAATTTATTTATTTCAATTTTAGTAAGTATTTAAATAATATTAATAGTAAATATTTTTTTGTTTAATATTTTTAGATTTTTTATTAAATTATGTAATCAACATTTACACTAAATATGCCAATACACAAATAATAACTCTAATCGAAACAATAAAATACAAAGTAGCCATAAAAGTCTAATAAAAATTATAAGTTTACAAAAAGTATGGTTTATAAATCTTCATGAGTTTGTGCAATTTTATAATACTCACTATCACTTTTTACTTGTGACTTCAAGGTTTTTGGTTTATCCCACCATTCTCTTACTGGTGTATGGCTGAGACTATGATAAGCACCAGAATGTCCACATGCACAAATAATGTTTGGTTCGTTAGGTCTATAATCAGTACAATTACAACCACTTTTACAACAGCGGGTTGTCATTTGGGTTTCTTGTTGCTTTTGGGGTGGTATATGAATGTCGTAAGATAATGCACAAGAAGGACATATCATTATAAAACTACCGTTTTTAATTGCAGTTGGAGTAGCTGGTTGTGTTTTATTACAACGTTGGCAGTTACATTCTTGTTTGAAATCTCCAAGTTTTGGTGGGATGTAGTTGTGTGGTTGTGACATTTTTATTGTTGTTATTCATTTGACAGCCACGGATAATTTAACTCAAAAGGTTAAAATAAAGAATGTTACACTTTGATTGTGCTTATAATAAATTTTAAGTGCCAGGCAGCTATTGTAAAATGTTTATTTTAGTAAATGACTATTGTTCAATGGTCCTCCCTTCTAATTAGAGATTATTAATTACATTGTTGTAAATAATCAATAATTTGTTTAGTTACTTCATTTGAACTACTCATTTCCTTTAAAGTATTTAA